>JBDJHY010899573.1:0-14821 GCA_039654485.1 Withania somnifera
AAATGAGGGAAGATAACTTAATGCTATTATCAAAAGCTAACAACACTCTAATCCAGCGTAGTTTCTACTTGATTAACTAGGTGGCTAATGAACAATCATTCCTTAGTCATAATATTAACCTCTAACTCAACAATAGATGGAACAAACAGTTATTATTAATTTAAGTTTATATGTGTGTGTGAGTAATGTCATTGCCCTAGAATTGTTCTCAATCTTGAGTTATATCAATTTATATCTTCATATATTTATTTTCATCTTATATGCACTTTAGTTATACATTAGTTAATTCCTCATCTTGAATTCTCAATTTGCACTTTAAGTTAAGTCCTCACAAAGCTTACTCAGTTGAACTAATTAATAATTTACAAGTCCATGTGGGTTCGACAACAGGCTCGTAAGAGTCATTGTATTACTTGTACGATCGCGTACACTTGCGTGTATTTTTGGACGCAACAAAGTGTAGCTCATATTAAAGAGGGAAAGAAAGAGAGGGTTAAGGATGTGTACAAGCTGCACATTTGGGTGTCCAATTGGTTGGTAGAAATGATGGTGGACTGCCGATTCGTAATGTATAAAAGTCTTTTTTAGTTTTTGAAGTGAAAGAGAAACAAGACAGTGATCCAATGTTGCACCAATTCAAGGGTGATGTCCTCAAGTATAAAGTCCTAGTTTTTTCCCAAGGGAGAGATGGCACACTATTATATCAAGGTCAATTGTGTGTTTCTAATGTTGACGGCCTGATAGAGAAGATTTTGTTAGAGGCTTATAGTTCCAGATACTCTATTCATATGGGTGCCACCAAAATGTATAGAGATTTGAAGGAGGTTTATTGGTGGAATGGAATAAAAAGGTAAATATATAATTTAGTAGCTAAGTTTCCCAACTGTCAGTAGGTTAAAGTCGAGCACCATTGGTCGGTAGGTATGATAAGAGTTTGAAATTAACATTTAGAAATGGAAGGTGATTAATATGAATTCCATTATAGGTTTACCTTGTACTTAAAAGCAGGATGAATCTATGAGTTATTTTGGTAAAGATGACCAAGTCAGCCCGTTTCCTACTAATTAGAGAAAATTATTCAGCAGAACACTATGGTAAACTTCACCCTTAGAAGATAGTCATAATGCATGGTTTTTCATTATCTATCATCTCAAATAGGGGTACTACATTTACCTCCCAGTTCTGAAGTCCTTCTATAAAGGTCTAGGTACCGAAGTGTATCTTATTATACCTTTCCATTTATAGACAGATGGTCAATTTGAGTAGACTATCTATGCTTTGGAAGACATGTTAAGAGACTTCTTAATTGTCTTTAAGGGTATTTGGTATGATCATCTGTACTTGGTTGAATTTTATTATAATAATAGCTATTATTCCAACATCTAGATGGCTCCATTTCAGGATTTCTATCAAAGGAGGTGTAGATATCCCATTGGCTGATTTGACATTAGTGAGGTAGCTACAATAGGAAAAGACTCAGTCTATCAGGGTATAAAAAATGTTCATCTCATCCAAGAAAGGTAGGATACATCCCAAAGTAGAAAAATATCCAATGCATACGTGAGGAGAAGATACTTGGAATCTGAAGTAGATGATTGGGTTTTTCTGAAGGTATCGCCTATGAAAAGGGTGATGTAGATTGGAAAGAATGGAAATCTATGTCCCCATAATATAGTTCCCTATCAGATCTTGGGGAGGATAGGAAAGGTGACCTATGCGTTAGACCTTTCAGAGGAGTTAATAGCAGTGCATCTAATTTTTTATGTTTCATTGTTGAAAAAATGTAATGGTGATCCCTCTTTTATATTATCTATAGAAATATTATGGTGAGGGAAAGACTCACCTATAAAGAGGTACTATTTAAAATATTGGATAGGCAGGTTCTCAAAAATAAAGAAGTAGAAAATTCTAATAGATAAGTCCATCTGTAGAGAGAGCTACATGGAAGGAGAGGCTAATATGATGGAAAAGTACCCATATTTGTTTCCCCCTAGAACCAATCCATCATGAGGTAGTTACTCTATTACCAACTATTTTCCCCTTAGTTTCATGATTCATATCACTCTTTCATACTTTATGTTTATGAATTCGTGCTAAATATATTCAGCCATGTCTAGTTTCAGTTCATTTAACATATTTATGCTCAAGATTAAGTTAGAAATTTGTACCAGTTAATTCAAATTTAAATAAAGTCTTTATTATTTGAAGATGAATGATCCCGATGGAGTATATTGTAACACTCCGTACTACTTTCATGTCTACATCTCAACCTTAGTTTAGTATGCTAAAGAAAAATGAAAAAAAAATTTAACTAAGTCATGTTCCACAAGAGGGCCCATGGGCCATAAAACCCATTACACAGGTTGAGACTCAGTTGTTGAATAACTAGTAAAGTTTCAGTTTCCACGAACCACAATCCGACTAATGGAATTCATCTACAGTTTGTTCTATCATTTGTGAACTTGATTCAGAACATTAAAATTAATCAATAAAACCATCACCCAGTTTATGGGTCGTGGAATCATTTCATGGCTTATGGTTTCAATCATGAAACCACCAGACTTTCCCTCTATTTCATGAAAGGTTCTATGACTCGTCAAATTCAAACCATGGCTCATACTTTTCATTCATGGTCCTCCAAAAGAACTTGAAAATATAACCTTCAAGACCACAATCCATCCATGATTCATAGAATAGATTCCACGAACATGGACTTGTCCCTCAAATTCCAGTTTTTGTATATTTGAACCTTTATTCAGGAGTAATATGGTCATCTCCCAGCCCTCCTAGCCTAAATCCTATGTCATTTTACATTACTTAGAGGGGGTTCTAATAGTCAGCAACGTACTTTTACCTCAAAACTATTGTATTCCGCCCATACTTAGAAATATCTCAAAGAAAAAAGCAATAAAACCCTCTCAATAGGCAAGGAAAGGGTTATTCATCTCAGGCTTCTATCACCAATTCTTTCTCAATAAATCCATACAAATTCACGTATGTTGGTATTGAATAAAGTTTTCGTTCACCTTCACGCCCAAAATCCCATGTTTTAAGTATTTTCCATAACAATTGTGATTTAAGGTTCAACCAAAGATTATGAATTCTTACTAATTTTATTCCTAGTTTATTACTTGTACGTACTCATATAAATATGATTGTTTTCATTATTTATCATTATTATGGGTGATTTAAATTCTAAGACATGATTTTGACAAGATTCGCATAGCCTTGTAACTCCACAATGCATGGCAAAAGTTTATATTATGATTCTTTAGTTTCATGAAAGATATGGTTTTAGTCCAGTAAAATCTGATGTGAATATCTATAGCTTTGATCTTAGCATGATACATGAACATTATGATATGGACCTCTAACTCAGAATAGTGAGTATTTTCCTAGTTAGATATGGAGCCTAGAGAACCATCAATGATTGAATTAGACCAAACATGTATATATGCTATATTTATATATGAGCATTAGTTGCATTTATGGTTTTGATAGGATTATTTTAGCACCTATTAAATAAGTTTTCTAGATAATTCGAGTTCCATAACTATGTCGCCAATGTAGGTTTATTGACTTTATGGCTTTTAAGGATATATGCTTTATGACACTACTGCCAGGTTTGGATGTAGTACACTGGACTGTATATTTTCTCATGGCATGATTTATATTGGTTAGGAGAATCTCATTGCATGTTTTATAATTTAAAAACCTCATAGGTTCATTGACCCAATAGCATATAGATTTTCTATATGGTTCAAATTAAAGTTATAGTCTTGCTTTCCATTTACGTTTACAATTTTGAGTCATTACATTGAATTTTAGAACTATGCTAACTTTATAATTCTACTTCACTTTTATTATCATGTTTTTCAGTCATCATTACTTATGTTTATGATTATGCATTATTTACATACTCAATATATTCAAAATTACTGACTATATATTTCTTGTGTTGCATTATCTTATAGCTTTGTTTTCTGTACATAACCAAGATAATATCTCATAGATTAGAGTAAAGGCATTCCTCCATATGTTCGTGGTTAGGTTGTTCTTTGATTTTCGTACAAAGTGGTGAGTCCTCATAGCTTTAGAAGTTTAGTAGTTATTTCACCTTTTCTCTAATTTTAGTTTTAGTTTTAAAGTTAGTTGGAGGTTTATTCCAGAGACTCTCTGGTATTACTAGAGGCTTCAGACATGATATGTAATGACCCATTTCCTTTATTTTCTACTTTTTCCTATGGTTCAAGTCTTTGTTAGTTTTCCCAAATCATTTGTGACTTACTGGGACCAGTAGTTTATTTTCATGGCATTTCTATTGCCTGTTATCTCAGCTTTCCTGTTTTAAAGGCTTAACCATAAAATAGTAGAACTCGAGAGTGAATCCGTAGTAATCGACCTTGAAATTAGATTTTGATATTTTCTTTAGCTCTGGAATGTCGATTTTCGTCTATTGAACCATTAGTTTAGGTCTCAGAGTTTTCTATTTCAGCTTGAGCTACTTTGAGAAAATTCAGTTCAGCCAGAGTTAAGAATTTTTCCCGAGTTAGCTTTTCATGATCAATGCACCATATTAGAATTTTGATGCTTCCATCAGTTCTATAATGTCAAATTTAGGTTGGTTTGGCCATTTGTATTCTTTTTGAGGTGTTTAGACTTATTTTAGAAGTCTGTGTTGAAAATTTGCCTCTTTTGGTTCAGTTTGGTATAGGGGTCCTTTTCACTTAAACGACCTCGTATGGCCATTTCATCAATTTTGTTAAGTCTGGTATATTATTTCTATGCAGTTTGCATAATTTGTTTGTGTTCCGAGCCCCTTTTTGGAGTTTTCTTTATAGTTGTTGCACAGCATTTTTGCTGTCGAACGAATCATGGGGCATAAAGATCTAATATATCGCGATTGTGTTTCCCTAAAATGCGATCATGGAGCCTTGGAAAATTAAGGTCATAGGGCCATGATAGTGGGGCCATGCCGCGATCGTTGGCGCTATACATGCTATGTATATGCTTTTTTCATATTTTCCTTAATATATATCACTCGAATTCCCTACTTAGATAAAAATTTCTTGGTTCGATCCCAAATTATACTGAGGGTATCTTATCTGTGTTGTTGTGTACCACAAGCATGCATTTGTGTTGTTAGCTTGTATTGTTATTGAAGGGTGGAACCCAGTATTGGTTTGAGATCTTAGTGACCAAAAGATACTAGAAATTGGATTTTATGAACCACATGTAATTGAATAGATTTTTCTATAAACTAAACTTCCACGACACTCTATCGAGATATTTTCTTAACTATGACTGGAGAGAGGTATTGCTTACCTATATGCACTAATATGGCTATTTTGTAGGAGGTGAGAGTTCCCTTATTATATTTGTAGTTTTAATTTCGAGTTAACACCTCCAATGCTATGCTAGGAGTTGTGATTAAAGAGGTGAAACCTCCAGTGCTATATCGAGAGTTGTTATTTAGAGGTGGGACCTCCTGGACTATATTGACCCATTTGGTCATTTACTTACCATTTCATTTTTTTCAAGTTTAGAGCTTCCTGTTATTAGTTTGGTTCCCTGGCAATTCTATAGCTTGTTACCTTAGTTCTTTTATTTTGAGAGCTTAACGTGGAAATGGTGCAACTTAAAAGTGAATTCTTAGTAAATGCGCTCATAATCAGATTTTGATAATTCTATTAGCTTTAGAATGCCGACTTTGGTCTAGGTGGACCTTAAGTTTGTGTCTCAGAGTTTTAATTTGAGTTTGAGCTGTTTTATGGAAATTCAATTTAGCCAAAGTTCGTTTTGGAGCCTGGGTGGGCTTTTAGTGATCGTCATGTTGGAATAGAATTTTGACACTTTTATCGGCTTTGAAATGATGACTTTGGTCTATTTGAGCCATTAGATCACTTTCAAAGGTGTCTAGACTCTTTTTGCGTGCGTTGGTGAAAAGTTAGAAATTTGTCTCTTTTGGTTGATTTCTGTTTGGGGTCTCTTTCCGCTAAAATGACCTCCAGCTGTTATTTTTCTGATTCTGTTAGGTTCAAAATATCATTTCCATGCTCTGTGCATATTTGGTTTTCTCAAATACGTGCCTGGATCCATTTTAAGCCCCCATTGGGAGCTTTTGGAATTGCATAAAAATAGTTGTGTTGATGTCAAGATGCAGACACAGTACCTTAATTGTGAGATTGTGGGATGCAATCACATATGGTTGGTTTTCTGTTCAGTGTGATTGTGTTATTCTTAGGATAGCGTGATTTAACGAAATGGTTATTTGTGATCGCGATGAGTTAGGTGCTGCCAGGTAACGATTTTGTGGCACTTGGACTCGATCATGATGAAGGCACCCAGTACCTAATATAGCAGTTCCAGCAGTTGAGAGACGAGTTTAAACTCGAAAATCCAATTTTTCTCTCAAATTCTTGATTATTTAGGTGCAAATTCTTGGGGAAATTGCTGGGGATTGTTCGTGCGTGGTTAGGGAGTGCATGGGCATTTGTTATGTCATATTTAAGGTTAATTTTTTTACTTTTTCTCTCTTTTTTATTGATGCAATGTTTCGCACTTTTTCTATAGGACCTTGGGGTGGTCCAATTGCGCTTATTTTTAAACCATACTTTCCTTAAGTTGACGCCTTCGTGTGGTATTTTTGGATTACCTTTTCAGGTTGTGAGGCCTACGGGTCCATTTTGAGTCCTGCTTTTTGACCCGTATTGCACTTGGTAATTTTGATGTTGTTATTCATGGTTTGATCCCTATATGTGTAATTTTATAGTTTTGGGTGTGTTAAGAGCTTTAGGGTGGTGTTTCATGCTTATTGAGGATTCTTGTCGGCGCCCAGGTAGGCTAGGATTACTTTCCTTTAGACTGGGTTATTGTAGAGTACTTGTGTATTATGGCTAGTTGTACAGGATGGCTTTGAGGTGGGACACCCTACTTTATTAAAATATATCTTGTTGACTTGATTATCGATGTCCTATCGAGGGACGTAAAGCGTGTTGGGCTATATATGGTAGCCTGGCCTTGCCACAGGTGGCCTTGGACCCAATTGGCTTTGTTGAGCCACTGTTGGATAGTGAGCGAGTTGGGTTCCTAGCTGGTGAATTCAAGCCGATCCTAGTGTAGTGCATTTATGCATTTTAGATATTGAGGACTGGTAGATTAAGTACAGGCATGGAAAGGGGTATAAAGGTATTAATTGACTTAACTAAAACTAGAAGGTTTTCTATCTTAATAACCAAAAAAAGAATTTCTTACTAATACGTATACTTACGCCATGACCACTTAGTGGTATGGCATTATTTTCAGAATATTAATGGAATAAGGTTTTCTCAACTATCGCAGAGTTATATTATTGGAACTATTGGAACTGTTGGCACTATTGGCACTGATTAGTATTATTGGAACTATTGAGGCAGGGCCTCTAAGGCATGATCCCTATTATTTGATATTTTGGCGCGGACCTTCAGGGAACGAACCCCTACTAATTTGTCACTAAGGGTCAAGGACTCCCTGATTTTGCACTAAGATTCAGGGACCTCACTGATTTGGCACTAAGGGTCAGGGACCCCACTATTAGAACTATTGAGGCACGAACCTCCAGAACGAGGCCCATATTATTGGCACTAATGGGGCGCGGACCACTTTTATGAGATTTCATTATTCAGATTTATTTTTTAAACATCCCTATGTATTCATTCTACTTGCATTTTTTGTACCAGTCGGGCTTAAGGTAGAGTCATGTCTAGTTTTTTATGTTGTTTATGCCTATCGGCGAGATGGGGCGTCAGGTAACTTTTCGTGTGATCCTTCTGTTTGTTCTTAGAGATCTTAAAGGGGGACATTTAGGTTAATAGTTGTTCCTTACTTTACTTATATTCACGTTCACATCTTACTATTTGCGGTTACCATCGACTATCATATTTGGATATAGTATACTCAACTAGAGTTTAGGTACGTTTCTCATAGCCGTTTTTTATCCTACTATATACTTTATTATTCTTTTATATAAGTCATTCTTAGACCACCTATTTAGTTCCTGTACTTCTTTTTGTTTATAGTAGCTAGCATCTATGTTTCTTGCCTATTTCTATATTCAATAGTAGTTTTATACTGCTTACTTATTACTATTGGCCTGTTTTACTTTCCTTTCCATTTCCTTACTTGTATTTTATTTTATCCCGGTCGGCCTATGATGCCTACTAGGTACCCGTGTTTGGTACTCATGGTGCAATTTTATCTATTTTCGTGGTGCAGATATCGATATGAGTTATCAAAGGTGACATGATTGTGCTGGGTAGATTTGCATATCTGTGGAGACTACGATGAGCTATCTCATTTGAGCTGATCAAAGTTCCCTTTTTATATCCTTCAATATTTTGTTCATGGCAGGCCTTGTGTAGTACTTTTCATAAGGTTTGTACTTGTGTATATATTTCTCTTTTGGATACTCTGTTTAGCATCTTCTTATTCCATTGACACCAGATTTTGGGATTTAGGTTGCATATATTCTCTTTGCTTCTGCTGTTGTACATTTTCAGTTGTGCTATTATTCTATTCTTTTCGTTTGTGAGTATTATGGCCCATTGGGAGTAACTTTGGGCTATATTGATTGGCTTATCTATGAGAAGGCTGTAGATTCCATCATGATTTGAAATTCGAGTCGTCACAAAATGGTATCAAATCATAGGTTCACTGGTCTCTTTGTCATTTGAGCAAGTACCTAGTAAAGTCCTGCTGATCTATGTATTGACGCTCGCATCCAATCTTCGGTATACATAGGGTGCCTTACGAAAGCTTTCTTCCCTTGAATCTTATCGTGCACTGATATTCGTATGATTTCTAAAAGCTTACCTTGGCTTTTCACTTTTGCAGATGGTGCGTACCCGCAATTCATCCTTTCATCGAGACCCTTCCCTAAAAGATCAATAAGGGGTAAGGGGTGAAACTCAGCTAGTGGTTACTACCTCATCCAGTACACAACCGAAGATAGCTCTTGGACTACCACGAAAGTCCACACCGACTACCACATTTAGAGATTTTTTATGGCAGATGCTTAATGGGACATCAGTAGATAAGCCATAGTCATCTGCTCAAGGAGTTGCACAGGGTGCACCTCCTCTCCTGGTATCTATAGCCCCAGCAGCTTAGCAAGTGACACCAACTGTGCAATCTCAGATTTTTACTGCATTTACAACTGCTCCAGCTCCTACTATACCTGCTTCTGAGGTGTGGAAGATGTTGGACCACATTTTACGGATTGCCCCTGCTAGGTTCTTGTAAGCACAGGGACAGGATCCCCATGAGTTCATCATTGTTTATGAGGAACGGATAAGGATCTTGGAGTTATTGGAGACGCATGGGGTCGACTTCACTTCCTAGTTGCTTGAAGGTGAAACTAGTCATTGGCAGCAGGTTTTAAGGGATCTTAGGCCACCGGTTTTAGCCTCACTGAGATGGGGATAGTTTTGAGATTGATTCCTTCATTGACCATTACATGGCCAGGAATGTACGATACACATTGCAAGCTCAATTTGCAAGCTTACGTCAGGGTTCTCTAACCGTTTCTAAGTATAAGGCTCGTTTTATAGATCTTTCTCGCCATTATTGGAGATTTGATGCCTACTGAGGAATAGCTAATTTGGTGCTTCACGTATAGGTTAAGATTGTACCTGTGAGGTCAAGTTGAGTGGGATGCTAGCATTGCAGAGGTCTTTCTTAGATATTTTTTATCATATCGGTAATATAGAGACTTTAGCTCGCTAGGCCCATGGGGGAGGCGAGAAGAGACAGTGCTACTAAGGAAGTTTTTGGGGGTCTAGATCCAGAGGCCGTGATTTTGGTGGAGAAGGTCGGACCACCCAAAAGTACCAGGTTTCATTGTAGGCCTCCAACAGGGGATTGGGTAGCCATACTATCAGGGACCCGGCTTCAGGTTCACAAGTCCATATCGAGGGTCCCTAAAGCCAGGCCAGAGATGGGTAGTTTTATGAGTATATAGGGATGGTTCACTGTGCTGGAGACTTCCTCAGATTTCCAGAGAATGTTTTGTAGAGGGCTATTTTGAGTGTTGAGAAGAGGCCACATGCTAGAGATTTCCCCCAGTGTAGGGCTACTCAGACCGTGGCGCTACCTGCCTAGCTACTTTAAGAACTTCCATCGGCTGGAACTACCAGCCACTCGTACTGTTAGGGGAGGAGAATTAAAAGGTTGAGGTATTGATCACAGTAGGGTTGGGTCCATCGCTAATTCTATGTTATTCCATACAAGGCTGAGACTGAGGCCTCAAATGCAGTTGTCACTTGTATGTTGATTATTTGTGGGCACTCAACCCTGATTTTATTTGATCCTAGATCCACCTTATATTATGTGTCTGTTTATTTTGCTGCTTGGTTAGGTGTTTCTAGTAAGCTATTTCATGTACCCCTGAGTGTGTCTACCCTTGTGGGCATAGCTACTTGTCTGGTGACTACTCAGGGTCACGACACTCGAGCTAATTTGAATGAGTTAGATATGTTGGATTTTGATGTGATCTTAGACATAGACTAGTTATATTCTTATCGTGTTGTCCTGGATTACTATTTCAAGATCGTGACCTTGTCTGTGCCCGATATACCCCCAGTACTATGGCGCGGTCCCACTAGCTATTTATTGTTTCAAGTTATTTGTTACTATCGAGACTGTAGGCTTATTTCCAGAGGTTATCATGCTTATTTGGCCCATGTTAGAGATATTAGTGTTGATTCTACCTTCCTAGCCTCTGTGCCAGTAATTGGTGAGTTTGTGGATGTATTTTCTACTGATTTACTCCACATCCCACCCGAGCATGTCATTGATTTTTCTATTGAGGTTGAGCTAGGCACCAGGCCCATTTATATCGCCCCTTACCGTATGGCCCCAACAGAACTTCGAGGGTTGATTATTTAGTTGAAAGATTTACTTGAAAAAGGTTTTATCCATCCTGGTGTATCATCATGGGATGCCCTAGTGTTATTTGTGAAGAAAAATAAAGAAAAAGGATAGGTCTCTGCAGATGTGTATTGACTATAGGCAGCAGAACAAGGTATGGGCACTATGAGTTTTTGGTGATAGCATTTGGGCTGAATAATGCCCCTGCAATCTTTATAGATATTTTAGTCCCTATTTAGACTCTTGTGTGATCTTATTCATCGATGACATATTAGTTTACTCACGAAGTCGAGCAGAGCATGAGGAGCATCTGAGGGTAGAGTTACAGACCTTAAGGACTGAGCTGCTCTACACCAAGTTCTCAAAGTGAGTTTTGGCTTGAGTTTATTTCCTTTTTGGGCCACGTGGTATCAGTTGTTGGCATTAGTGTTGATCCATCCAAGGTGGCCACTGTGTTTTATTGACCTCAACCTACTACTATCATACAGGTTCACATTTCCTTGGGTTAGATGGGTATTATCTTTGGTTTGTTTAGAGTTTTTCTTTAATCGTAGCACCCATGACTAGACTTACACAGAAGGATATTCCCTTTTTGTAGTTGACTAAGTGTGGGTCTAGATTTATGAGGTTGACGAATTGTTCCCTATCTCTTTCCTTGTTGGTTGAGTTCAATCCCTATACAATGTATTATGATGCTTCAGGTATTGGGTTAGGTTATGTTTTGATCCAGTAGGGTCATGTCATGGATTATATGCATCGAGGCAGCTGAAGGTTCAAAAGCGCAACTACCCCACCAATGACTTAGAGTTAGCAGTGGTGGTCTTCATGCTTAAGATCTAGGGGCACTATCTTTATGGAATCCATTATGAGATTTATAATAATCACCACAATTTGAGTATATCCTAAGCTAGAGAGAGCTTAACTTGAGGTAGTGTAAGTGGATTGAGCTCCTGAAGGACTATGATTGAAGTATCCTTTATCAACCGGGCAACGTTAATGTGGTTGTAGATGCCTTAAGCTGAAAGGTAATGAGTATAGGTAGCCTATATTCTATCTATTGGTTTAGTACATTTAGTCCTTGGAAAATATGTTGGTTAGATTGGATATTTCTGTGCCAGTACGTATTGTTTCCCATGTTGAGCCCAGGTCGTCCTTATTTGATCAGGTTTGGCAGCACCAGTACAATGATCCCTCAGCCACGATATATTCTGATGGTGTTTTCTGGGTTTATGACCACCTAGATATTTCAAGAGTTGGTGACTTGATTCAGACTCTATTGCATGAGGCTCACTTCTCTAGATATTCTATTCATTCCATTGTCGCGAGATTTAAGGTAGCATTACTAGTGGTGGAGCATGAGGAGAGTTATATAGTCCTTTCTATCTCGGTATTTAAACTGTCTGTAGGTAAAGTTCGAGCAACAGAGACTGGGTGGTGTGATGTAAAGACTCTCTATTCTTGAGTGGAAGTAGGAGCCTATTACAATAGACTTTATTCAGGCCTTCCCCGCACACCTAAGGGCTATGATTGCATTTGGGTCATCGTGAATCGATTGACCAAGTCACCTTATTTCATGTCAATGCATTCATCTTAGGGTGCTAAGAGGCTATCTAAGTTATATGTTCATGAGGTGGTTAAACTTTATGGGGTGCTAATTTCCATTATATCTGATAGAGGCACATAATTTACCTCGTATTTTTAGGGGCTAGTTTATAGGGAGATAGGTACTAAGGTTTTTTTGAGTACAGTGTTTCACCAACAGACCAGCCATAGTCCGAGAGGATTATTCAGGTACTTCAGGATATAATTTGGGCTAGTTTTGTTAATTTTGATGGTATCAGAATACACATTTGGCCTTAGCAGAGTTTTATTGTAATAACAGTTATCATTCTAGCATTCAGATGGTGCCTTTTGAGGCCTTGTATGATAGGCATTGCAGATCTCCTGTTGGTTGGTTTTGTGGCGGAGAAGTTCTACCAAAGTTTTGATTATCTTCGTGATATTGTTGACCGGGTTATAGTTATTCAGGATAGGCTTTGGGCAGCGTAGAGTAGGCAGAAGTCCTATAATGATTGTATACTTTAACCCCTAGAGTTTAGTATTGGTGATATAGTTTTCTTCGGGTGTCTCCCATAAAGGGCGTAATGATCTTTGGTAGGTGGGGTAAGCTTATTCCCCGATTTATTAGGCCTAATAAGATCTCAGGGTTGGAGATGCTTCCTAAAAGCTTGCCTTACCTCTAGAGTTAGTTGTAGTTCATTCGGTATATCATGTATTGATGTTTCACTGTATGTGCCTGACCCATCCTATGTGCTTTGCGAGAATCGATGCACTTTGATGATAGGTTAACTTATATTGGGAATTCGGAGGCTATTATAGACAGGGATGTGAGGCATCCCAAATCAAGAGATATTACGGTACTAAAGGTTTGTTGTGTGCATCAAGTAGTGGAGGAGGCTACCTAGGAAATAGAGCATGCTATGCGGGACCAATATCCACATCTGTTCTAGCCTTCAGGTACTACTTTTTCCTTGACTTTCAAGGTGAAAGCCTATTTACTAGTGGATGTTGTAATGACCCATTTGGTTATTTACTTTTTATTCAGTTTGTTATGTGTTTGGAGCTTCCCGTTAGTTTTCCTGAGTCATTATGACTTGCTGGGACTATTAATTTTGTTCCCCTGGCGTTCTATAACCTGTTATGTTAGATTTCCTAATTTAAGAGCTTAACCTTGAAATGGTGGAACTTGAGAGTGAATTCTTAGTAAATACGTTGGGAATTAGATTCTGACAATTCTGTTAGTTCCAAAATGCCTACTTTGGTATATTTGGACCTTAAGTTCTTGTCTCGGGGTTCTTATTTTGAGTTTGAGTTGTTTAATGGAAATTCAGTTTAATCAAAGTTCATTTTGGAGCTTGGGTGGTATTTTTGTGATCAGGGTATTGGATTGGAATTCATACACTTCCATCAGCTTTGGAATGATTATTTTGGGGTCGTTGATTCATTAGTTCACTTTCGAAGATGTCCGAGCTCTTTTTGGGTGCCTTGGTGGAAAGTTAGAAATGTGGTTCTTTAGGTTGATTTTGGTTTGGGGGATTTTTTTGGTCAAATGAACTATGGAAGTCGTTTTGTCGATTTTATTTATTTGGAATATTGTTTCCATGCTATGTGCATATTTGGTTTTCTAAAATTCATGCCCATCCATTCTAATCCCAATTTGGGAGATTCTAAAATTGTAGAAAACCATATGTGTTACTATCAAGTTACAGGGGCATAGTACCTTAATCGCGATCACGTGGGTCTGGGACTCGATTGCGTAGAGTTGGTTTTTATTCATCACAATCGCGTGCTTCTGGAAAATAGTTTTTTGCAATCGTGCTGCATGTTTTCGCGATCACGATGAGCTGGGTGCTACTAAATCGTAATCGTATGAACTTGGATGCGATAGCGGTGAAGGCATCTACGTGCTTATATATAGCACTTCCAGAAGTTGAGAGACGAGCTTAAACTCAAAATCCAATTTTTCTAAAATTCTTAATCATTTAGGTGCAAATGCTTGGGGAAATTGATGGGGACTTTTTTTGCATTGTTGGGGAGCATATGGATGTTTGTTATATTCATTTAAGATTAATTTTTCCTCCATTCTCTCTTTTATGGATGCAATGTTTTGCAGTTTTTTCATACACTCCAATTGAGGACCTTGCGAAGGTCCAATTGCGCTTATTTTCAAACCAAATGTTCCTTGAGTTGAGGCCTTTGTGTCGGTATTTTTAGGTTATTTTTCAGGCGTCGAAGCCCATGAAGCCCTTTCGAGGCCTGGTTTCCAACTTGGATTGTCTAATGGCCCTTAAGGTCATTTATGATAAATACGCAGTGTCTTGCATCCTAGGGCGTTTCGGTAGTTTCCCCAAGTCAT
>JBDJHY010900010.1:4573-25030 GCA_039654485.1 Withania somnifera
CATGCTATTCTAGAATTTCATGCCAAAACTGGTACATTATGCATGTCGGGTGTTTCGAGAGTTGAGTGGAAGGGTACGTGTGGGTCATATCCTCATAGGATTATCTCTTTACTTCAGGCTCGGAGGTTGATTAGAAAGGGTATATCTTTTTTGTCCTTTGTGTGAGATACTAGTGTTGATCCTCCTTCCTTAGAGTCGGTTCATGTGGTTAAAAAGTTTGTTGATATGTTTCTGACAGACCTTTCTTATGTCCCACATGATAGGGATATTGATTTTGGTATTGATTTGGAGATGGGCACTAAGGACATTCCTATTCCTCCTTATAGTATAGCTCTCGCTGAATTGAAGGAGTTGAATGAGAATTTGTAAGTCTTTCTTTGCAAAGTCTTCGTCTGTCCTAGTGTATCACCTTGTTGTGCACTAGTATCTTCTGGGAAGAAGAAGGATGGTTCTATGCATATGTGTACTGACTATAGAGAGTTGAACAAAGTGACCCTGAAGAACAAGTATCCCTTGCCTCAAATTGATGATTTGTTTGACCAGCTCCAGGGAGTCGCCGTCTTCTTTAATATTGACTTGATATCCGGGTACTATCAGTTGAAGATTACCTTCGGATATTCTGAAGATAGTTTTTCATACCATATTTTGGCATTATGAGTTTCTAGTAATGTCTTTTAGGCTTACTAATGCCCCAACTGCATTTATGGAGTTGATGAATCGAGTATTCCGTCTTTATTTGGATTCATTTGTGATTATGTTCATTGATGATATCTTGGTTTATTCAATGACTGAGGCCAACCATGTTCAATATTTGAGGATAGTACTTCAGAAGTTGAGGGATGAGAAGCTATATACTAAGTTCTAAAAGTGCGAGTTTTGGCTGAGTTTAATGGCATTCTTAGGACACGCGGTATCCAAGGAGGGTAATGTGGTCGACAAAGTTACAGCGGTTGGGTGAGGCCTAACTCACCAACTGGGATTAGGAGCTTAATTAGTTTTGCTGGGTAATATATGAGGTTCGTTCAGGTTTTTTTCTATTGTCACTCCATTGTTTAGACTGATTTAGAAAAAATTTCATTTTCAGTGGTTTAAGAGTTTTAGGAGAGCTTTCAAAAGCTCAAGTCATTGTTAACGTTAGCTCCTATTCTTACTTTGCTTGTGGAGGGTAACGATTTCCCTATTTATTATGACCCTTCAAGGGTTGGTTTGGGTGGAGTATTGATGTAGGAGGGTAACGTAGCCTATGCTTTGAGGTAGTTGAAAGTGCACGAGAAAATTATCCTACTTATGACTTAGAGTTGACAACGCTATTATTTGTATTGAAGTTGTAGAGACATTAATTGTATGGAGTGCATTGTGAGGCGTTCACAGACTATACGAAACTTCAGATCATTTTCAACCAGAAGGACCTTAACTTGAGGCAGCGACATTGGTTGGAGTTGCTTAAGGATTATGACATCACTATTTTGTATCACCAAGGCAAGGACAATATGGTGACGGATACCTTTAGTCATAAATCCTCAAGTATGGGTAGTTTGGCTCGTATTCGAGCTTAGGAGTGACCTTTGGCTAGAGATGTTCAGAGTCTAGCAAATAAGTTGGTTAGATTGCAGATTTCGGATGATCGTGGTGTGCTTGCATGTGTAGAGGCTTGTTCTTCATTGATAGATCATATTCTTGTCACTCAGTTTGATGATGCCAAGTTTAGGATCATTCATGATATATATTGATGTTACGGCATTTTACGTCACATATTACACTTAAAACTATGAAAAGATGCCTGTTCTTGAGTAGCTTTTGTGTGATTTGATGTGTTTTCTGTGTTTTTTTAGGGTAAAATTTGAAGTTTGGAACTTTGGAGAAATTGCAGAAGAAAACTGAGCTTGGACGCAAAACAGGCGTCTCGTCCAACCTTAGACTGTTCGCCCAAGCTATGCCGTCCAATGGAAATCAAACTGTTTAAGAAATAAGCCATCGTCCAAAAATGGGTGATTCATCTGGTCTTGGAAGAACCTTCCAAAGTGTTATCCAAAATTAATGGTTAAGAAGAGACGAAAGATAGGATGAACCATCCAATCTTGGTGCCGCCTGAAGGAAAATCAACTGTATAGTGGATGCAACAGACAGAAGGACAGACGAACCATTTGAGCTCAGATGAATTGTCTGTGGAGCTATCCAAGTCTGAGCAGAAAATATTTCCAAGTTTTGAATATTAGACTTGTACCCCTGCACTGTAAATAGGTGTATTAGGTTGTTTTATTGAAAGGAGTTCAAAAGATAGTTTTTTAGAGTTTATCTTAGTTCATATCACTGTTCTTGAGGGAGTTTTTGTATGTTTTATTCTCTCTACTACAAAACAAAAAGTGTGAGATTTTTGTTATCATTGGTTATAATCCACCATAAGTTGGAAGTGTATTTTAGTGGTGCGATATGTATTAATTATACTTTTTAATATTACGTAATCACAATGACAAGTATCTAAATCCCCAACTCTAGGTTGTGAAACAAATCTAGGGTTATAATTCTAACATGGTTCTTTCATTTTAACAACTGTATCACCAAATAATTTCTACAATTTAACTGATTTTTGATGGTTGCAAACACTAGAACATACCTAGGTTTAATTAATATTGCCTGTATGATTAAACCTAGGAGTTGACATTATGATAAGAAATTCGGGACATTAGCCCCTGTCTAATAATTATCGTTGTAAATAGGATAATTATCTTGAAGTTATTATGATAGAAATACTGCACTCTTTTACATCCTGAGAAGGTGTAAAAGAGATTTATCTAGGATAAAAAGTTGAAAAACACTTATAAATAACCATACATTTATGAAAGATTTCAAGACCATTAAATTTATAATTCGAAGAGTTGTCGAAATCCTGGTGAACATAATCCTAGGTTTTTCTCATTACTTGAACTTCATTCTACGGCAAAGTGTTACTACTTCAAACAAACAATCCCCCTTATTTATTTTTATGTCTTTTAGAAATATTGACTAAGTGATTAAATAATCTTATTGGACTTGAACTTGAAACCATAATCCCTGTGGAATTGACCCCTACCTGGTTGAATTTTATATTTGAACAATGACCGTATATGCTTCGTCTGGAGGTATAATTTGAGCGTTATAAAATTTTAGCGTCGTTGCTGGGGAATATGGTTGTCAGTTAAGGTCAAGTGTTAATATTTTTCATTTAATCTTATTTCTAGTTTTTACTTTTATTTGTTATTTTTATCTGCTACTGGGGTTCAAGTAGTTTATGCCGAATTCCCAAAGCTCGAGTATACCACTACTAACATTCGATCTAGAAATTTCTAGAAAACTGAGAAGAATGAACAGGAAGAAGGATGCACCGCTACTGGTGAACAACTACATCTAAATGAGCCTCCCAGAGGTAACCATCCAGTTGCACCTCTGATGAGCGATGAAATATCAGTTTCTTGTGATCCCTTTTGCCATATATTCACATTATTTATTCATGATTTAAGGCTACTTATGGTATGAATTGATTATGTTTCAGAAAATCTAAATTTAGAAGCGATCAAAGGCGGAACGATGCAAAAGTGGGCCAAAAGGAGCTTTAAATAAAGAAAAAGAATGAAAATTTTCAGAAAACACCTGCAGATACTGATAAATCGGACAAACTATAGATTTGACCATTGTCATAGAATACATTCATAAGATACAAATAAATCATCCAAAATATCGATTTATCATTCAGGCCATAAAGTCAGCAAATACCGATAAATCAAACAAATAATTGATTTATCGGTCTGCTAATATAGTCAGCAAATACTGATAAATCGTTCAAAATACCAATTTACTGGTAAGTCACAAAAGTCAAAATATCGATAAATCAGTCAGTTGAGCTGATAAATCGGCCAGTACCGATAAATTAGCACTATTGACCGATAAATCGGTATCTGCAACTTTGGAAAAAGTGGAATTTCATATTTTTGGATCCGAAATCTACATAAAACCTATCAAGATCGTCTTGGGGAGTATCTTTGGCAGCCCTTGGCTAAAATCACAATAAAGAGAGCTTGAAAACATCCATCTACACCTTGGGTTGAAGATTGGTGATTTGTAGTGTTAAATCTCTTACCCATCTCTTCTTCCTTAGTTTTAATTGTTTAATTTCAGTGTGTAGACTTTAATTATTATTTGAATCTTGTAGTCTTAACTTATACAATATTTGGATTCGAGTTTTAATTTCATCTTATGCTTTGATGTTAATCTAATATTTGTTGATTATTAGTGGAGTTTTGTGGACCTAATTTATCTTGTTCTTGAATTGATTTCTAAAGGAAGTAGCTAACCCTTGGACTTGCCCATATACTTTTATTGAGCTTGAGAGAATAAATTGGAGTTTAGAAGATAAATTTAGCATGATTTAGAGTTTTTAATTCTATTTTATGGGTCTTAGCTAGAGATAGTGAAATCCTAGTGTAATCTCAAATTAATTTGGTTTTCATAGTCCTTAGGTTGGTTCGAGAGAACTATGTTAAGAAAGATTCGCTAGTGTTCGAGAGAAACTAGTGGATATTTTAGAATCTAAGACTAAATTCCTAACTTCATACTTGATTGATGAATATTTTATTAACTACCATCGATCGTTGATGATTTAATTCCATAGTTTGGTTTCTTGTTATCCTTGAGTTGTGACTCCATTGATCAACTTGTGTTCGTATTTTATATTTGACACCTTCTATCTTACATTAAACCCCCAAAACATTGTATTATTTGTTTAAGTTATAGTAGTTGCACTTTAGCTTCCACTCTTTCTCGATTGCCTCACATATAATTGTTCCTTGTGGATTCGACCATGATTTTATGTTGGGTAATTATTCTTTGACAACGTCGGGGTACACTTTTAGATTGATTTCTGAGTGTATTTGAGTGTTATCAAAATAGCACCTTTGCCGTGGAATCATTTGGCATATTGAGTTAGCTTGGAAATTAAAACTTAGTTGCTTTGATTTGAACTTTTGATATTTTTTTATAGTTTTTGTCTATTTCTTTGTGTTAGATAAATTTTTATTTTGATTTGGTTACTATGGCATCTTTACCCAAAAGTGTGTTCGGTGGTTGCAAACTTCATTGTCCAAATCATTTAAGTGTAGACTCATAGCATTACCTATGTCCAAGAAGCAATGGTTGAGGGAGTGCTTGATTCGGGCGAAAATGAGAACCAAGATTGGCCAATGGAACATTCTCAAGCATTTGAGTCATATATGCATGTTCGTGAGTGTGCGTCACGAATTATGAAAGGCTTCTTGAGTAAGCATATGGAAATATGCCAAGGGATTGTACAACTTGAATTTGATTTTGGAAAATGACTTGAAGTTATACATTGAGACGTATGGCATATTCCACCAAAGGATGTAGAGTATTAATGTTGTGTTTTTATTTATGGAGGATGGAGTCTTTATTTACTTGGAGGAGATAATGGAACTTTGGAAGCCATCTAAGCCGAATATGATTCAAGATGCCAAAATTCATGAGATGATACTAGAGTTGTGAAAAAGAGTTGAAAGGCTTTAGGTTGAAGAATATAGTTGATTTGGGGGGGGGGGGAGTTTGCTAAGAATGAAGAATCTTTGGAGTTAACATGTCTTCGGCCATATTTTACACATTTTCAACATTGTTATTGGAGGATGTTAATGAAGATGAATAATCTGAGCAATTGGAGAAATTGAGAAAAGTGAAACAAGATATATTCATTTTAAAGTTTGTTATTCCAAGGAGACAAAATGATATCCCCCATTTAAAGTCTAAGAAGTGCAAAATGTGATACTTAAGTGTTGGCCTTTTCTCATGTCCACCATGGTCCCTCTGAGATTATCGTAAAAGCGTATTAAATTTGGGATGAATATTCAAGTCTTCGAAGTGGAGAGATAAATGGTTAAATGGTGGATGGTAAGTTTTAAATTTTAGTCTTTGCATTTTTAGTTTATAGTTTATGCTTTAATTTTATGCGTTTTTGACTAATTCACAAAGATATAGATGTTTGCAGGTGATTGAGTTTGTAGGGGAAGTTTTGAGAAAGTACAACGTTCAAGGAGCTTAATTAGTGACCTACAAACCAATTCAGAGCACTAACAAAATTCAAAAAGAGCTAGAAGAAATTAGCCGCAGATGTCGATTTAACGGTACAGTGTACTAATTTATCAGTCTGCAGAGTACTGATTTGTCGGTAGGTACTAATTTATCAATAAATCTTTTGATTTATCGGTCACATGTGTACCGGTTTATCAGTAAAAATAACCGATTTATCAGAGTCCGATTTATTAGGATGTTCGATTTATTGAAAAGTTTGACCAATTTATCTGTCAGTGGGGACTTTAAAATGCATCAGTTGACAGTTAGTAAGACAGTTCATACTCTTTTTCTCTCTTTTAAAATGTAAAATTTTCTTTATCTTCCATTCAAGTATGCACAAATAACAAATTCAACCAATTGTTTTGCAAGAAGTCCAGGCATGTGATGTTAAACCTTGAAATTTGTTATGATTACATGTCACATTCCCTTTTAGTTCTAAGTTTTCTTCATAACTTGGGGCCTTGAGAGCCTTTGCTTTGTGTATGCTTTGTGTGATAATTGGACCAAGTGTTGGGTGAGAACTTATTTGAGAGTTAGGATTCCATGACGAATTTTTGGAATTCTTAAGTACCAAAATTATATCAAACGGGTTGAAAACAAAATTTCCCTTAAGGTGTTTGATAAAAGTTCCAAGTGAAAGTTTAAGTCAATTTCATGAGTTTTTCTTATACTATCATATCCCTGATGTGTACTCCATGTTTAATTGACGAAAACCTACATTAGAAACCATTGATTGCACTTGTTTAAGAAGTATTTTCTTTGTAAGGATAGATCAACAGACCTATTTATTGGTCAAAAGTGTCGATTTAACGGTAGTGACCGATAAATCAATACTTCTATCGATTTATTGGCATCCGCGACCTCTATCTGCTGGGTCAATTTTTTTAGCTTTTGGTAAAATATATCCCACTCTATATTTAAGTCGTTTCTTTAGCATGTTTAACAGACAACACATTGTATTGGATATCTTAATGAAAATTCCTTGCTTGTGTGTCATGTTTTAGGTATAAAATCCAATTATGGATCCTAATATTTTTACGCAATCCAATTTAAACCAGTACTCCCATAGGACTTTGATCAGTCAAGGTTCCTTTCAGCTGAATGCTAGCGCCACTATTATGAAGATTTGGCAAAAAAAAAATTGTTCTTGAAAAAAGGAAGCAAGCTCAATAACATCCCCGAGTCTTGTCCAAATTTTTACCAAAGGCTCTGGACTATGGGCTGGATGTGTTTTGCTCAGGAGCCTTGCAAGTCTAATGAGACTTGGGACAGAGAGTTTTATCTAAACCTCCATAAGGTTAATCTCTCCTCTTCAATTTTGAGGATTTGCGGCAAGATGGTCGATTTTGGGGCTGAAGCAATTAATAGAATCTATGGTCTACCAGACCATGACCCATTTTTATTTATAGCCAAAGATTATGCCACAAGAGAATGGATAGTGTCAAAGCATTGTCCTAGAAAGGACTTGACGTGGGGAACCACAAAGAAGGCTATCACCGCTAAAGAGTTCACTACAGAAGCAAGGAGCTGGATATCGATAATATACAGTCGAGTCTCTTCGTGCGGAGACTTATTTTATATTCCACTTTGGAGAGCCTAAATGGTATCTTGAATTCTAGATGACATTCTAATAAATGTTGGATATATGATTATTGATGGTGCACAAGAAGCATAGTAGCCCCATGCTGATATTTCCTTCTCTCATTACCGGTTTATGCACAACAGCGGGAGTTAAGGCAGAACCGAGAGACACATGACTGGATCCGGAGAAATTGATTCAACCATTAAAGAAGAAACGAGAGGGTTTTATTAGCAAGGGAAGGAAAAGGAAGAAGACTTAGGCCCTTTTAATGAGATATCATCTGAGATGAGAATGATTCAAGAGCTCGTGAGCAAGCTTCTGCAGGGACAAGGCGAGACTTCCAAGGGAACTTTTTTTTCATGAGAGGAATTTGATAGGTACCTGGAAGAGTAGAAGAAGAAGAGAGCTCACTTAGTGACATTGGAAAAAGTTTACACAAACTTAGCTAAAGCACATGAAGAGTTGAGTACCTCGCATGCCAAGATGGTGCAAAGGGAAAAGAGGAGAGACAAGTTCTTCACCCGAATGTTGAAAGGGGTAAAGGGGTTGTGGAAGGTACTGAAACCCCAAAACCCACTTCCTACAGTTACATTAATTGATAAGGATGCACCGGTCCAGTGGTCTGGTGAGGATGACGACGATGATGATAAGGAGATAGAGAGCAACGGGAGCTAGTGATGCAGCTCAGGAAGCCTCGAACCCTTTTTATTCACTTCATACTTTTTATGATATTGAGTTTAGGTAGTGAGGGTACTGCGATATCTTTTGTTGGGGGTGGGATGCACTTGGTATTGTCGGATATTGATTTTTTTTTTCATTTTGTTCGGTGCTTTATTGGTTTTTAAGCTATTTTGTTGATATTTATGACATGAATTTGTGGATTAGTGTTTATTTTTATTTTTTATTTTAGTTTTTAATTTTTATTTCATTTTATTCAATATTAGTTTTTAATTTTCTTCTTATTAGTTCAGTGCTAAGTGACTTTTTCTTATGATGGAGTGAGTGACGATGTTCTTAAGCAAAAAAGTCACAAGAGTTGTTTTTGCAGATAGAAGTGTAGCTGAATGGTGTGCGTAAATGTGCAATGGCCTAATTGGCACTAATAAAGTTAGTTGCATAATGTACATACCCCTAGAAAATATTTTGTGGAATTTGACAAAATCAAGTTGCATGGATAAGAAATGATTTTGAAACAACACTTTGACTCTTTGTGTCACTCGTGATTTACTAATTAGTAGTATTTGGTGTATATCTCTTTTTCTTCTCATTTAGTAAAAAAGATTAAACCATCTTGAATAATTTGCATGCCATGTGTGGTGAGTATAGTTTATAAATCATTTGCTACTTGAGTTATCTAGAACTTGCCCGGATTGTCTTTTAATACTAGTCTTGATTGATTTTTGATGGAGAAATAACCTTAGGCCTTCTTGTGATTTTTCTTAAAACCACTTGAGCTAAAAAGCCCACCATTGCGTGATGTTTTATCCCTAGTTACCCCTTTTGAGCGTTAAACCTTTTCTTTGGAAACCATGTTACAAGCCTTAATCCATTCTTGAATTAATTCCTCTTTTGAATCCTTCTCTCATTGAATGCTAAAATTGACGACTTAGGCTTTTTAGCCTAAGTTGGGGGTATGGGGTGAACTAGAGGATGTGTGTGATGGCATTGTAAGTTCTTCCCAAAAGAAAAAGTCAAAGAAAGAGTCGTAAAATCTCATAAAAAATTAATGAGTTGTTAATAATAAAGAAGCTAGAGTGAGAACAATATTGTTTCGTAGATTATGGAAAGGGTGAAAAAGAAAAGGTGAGCAAAGTTTGGATAATAAATGAAAAATATTGTGTAGTATTCAAGGAGGGTGTTATCACTATTATGCTAAATTCTTATCCTACCTGTCCTGAATCCTAAATTACAAGTTTAAAAAGTCCTTATGGGATCTCAAATCAGAAACCTTTGAGTTAGTGGTAAAAGAAAATAAAGGGCAAGCTTATGGTATAATACTTGTAGCATTTGAATTTCGTTGTTGAGTGTGAGTGTTTTTTTATTTGTACCTTGTGTTCTTGTATACACGTGGAGTAATTTGGTACCTTATTTCTTATGAGGGAATGTAAATTATGATAGATTGGTGATATTAACAAATCAAGACAATAAGACAAAAGAGTATGCTTTGAATATTTGTAGCTTTGAGTCACATCTTGAGTAGTTATTGTTGTTGCTAGATTATTTTGATTTTCTTATTATATGCTTGAAAAATGATTATTGAAGTGGGGGGAGTTGTTGTAAAAGTAGTGCAAATTGTGTACTACTTATTAGTATCAACCAAAGCCATGGTCTTTGTTCTTGATTGTTGGAGAACGTAGAGTTGAATTGTTGAGTTCTCATCAAGACTGAATTAATAATGTCCTCATGTTATCTTTAATTTTTTTTGCTTAAGGACAAACAAGTATCTAAGTTGGGTGTTGATGAGCGGTGAAATTTCTGTTTTATGTGATGAATTTTTCCATATATATACGTTCTTTATTCCTAATCTACGGCTACTGATGATGTGAATTGATTATGTTTTAGGAAATCTAAATTTAGACATGATAGAAGGCGGAGTGATGCAAAAGTGGGCCAAACGGAGCTTAAAATGAGGAAAAGAGAATTGTCTGAAAACACCTGCATATATCGATAAATCAGAAAAACTACCGTCATACCATACAATCAAAAGATACCAATAAATCATCCAAAATACCAATTTATTGGTTAGGCCATACAGTCTACAGATATCGATAAATTGGAAAAATAACTAATTTATCGATCTACTAACACAGTCAGTGGATACCAATAAATCGGTCAAAATACCAATTTATCAGTGTCAAAAAAAGTCAAAATACCAATAAATCGGTCATTTGTGCTGATAAATAGGTCAATACTGATAAATCAACACTATTGATCGATAAATCAACATATGCAACTTTGGGTAAAAGTGGAATTTCACATTTTTTTTATCCGAACTCTACATAAAACCTACCAAGCTCGTCTTGGGGAGTATTTTTGGCAGCCCTTGGATAAAATCACAATAAAGAGAGAGCTTGAACCATACATCTACACCTTGGGTTGAACATTTGGTGATTTGTAGTGTTAAATCCCTTACCTATCTCTTCTTCCCTAGTTTTAATTGTTATTTTCAGTGGGTCTTTAATTCTTATTTGAATTTTGTAGTCATAACTGATACAATATTTGGATTTGGATTTATATTTTCATTTTAATGTCATCTTATGCTTTGGTATTAAACTAATATTTGTTGATTATTAATTGAGTTTTGTGGACCTAAATTTATCTTGTTCTTGAATTGATTTCTAAAGAGAGTAGCTAACATTTGGACTTTCCCATATACTTTTATTGAGCTTGAGAGAGTAAATTAAAGTTGGGAAGATAAATTTAGCATGACTTAGAGTTTTGGATTCTATCTTATGGGTTTTAGTTAGAGATAGTGAAATCCTAGTGTTGCCTCAAATTGGTTTGCTTTTCATAGTCCCTAGGTTGGTTAGATAGAATGATATTAAGAAAGATTCACTAGTGTTCAAGAGAAACTAGTGGATATTTTAGATCCATTGCTAAATCCCAAACTTCATGCTTGATTGATGAATATTTAATTAACTACCATGGATTGTTGATGATTTAATTCCCTAGTTTGGTTTCTTGTTATCTTTGAGTTGTGACACTATTCATCAACCCGTATTCGTATTTTATATTTAACACCTTCTATCTTACTTTAAACCCCCCAAACCTTGTACTATTCATTCAAGTTATAGTAGTTAACCTTTAGCTTTTGCTCTTTCTCGATTGCCTCACATATAATTATTCCTCATGGATTCAATCTTGACTTCTATGTTGGGTAATTATACTTTGACAACTTATATGTCAACTTTTAGATTGGTTTTGAAGTACTTGAAGATTATCAACCTCCTAGACCTCAACCTATGACAAATAATAAGGTGTACGACGAAGATGGTGATACGAGCCTCGATGTAACTGGTGCAACAAAAGTGATATTTTACCTCCTCTAGCACTGGGAAGCAATTTTAACATCACTAGTACTATGACCCCAGCCTTCACTTAAAGAGCTTCACTGCCATTTATAAATCTTACAACTTGCCGGGAGTAATTCAGAATGTTATTCACTTGAGGCTATTTCCATTATCGTTGTGTGGAGAGGCCACTATGTGGTTAAATGACTTGCCTTCAGACTTTATAGCTAATTGGGGAGAGCTGAAAGAGGCTTTCCTAGAAAGGTGTTTTCCCCCCTCCAAGATGTTAGTACTCAGGGATGAAATTACCAACTTCAGGCAGAAAAAATATGAATCTCTACACGATATTTGGTTGAGGTTTAACAAAAAGATCAATTAATGTCCTACTTATGGGTTAGGAGATCATTATTTGAAGGAGACATTCTACTGACCCTGAAAACACCTTCAAAGTTAGCTGTAGATGGTATAGATGGAGGATCATATATGTCTAGATCATATTCCTAAGTGTCACAAGCCCTTGATAAAGTGACTAAGAATAACTAGGGCTCGCATACTAGAGAAGTAGTGATGTCTGGTGGTACAAAAGTGAATACTATGTTGGCGGAGCAGCACCAAAGAGAAGAAGAGCGAGACCAAGATATGGCCCACCTAAAAACACAAATAGACCTAATATCTAAGAAACTATTAGGTGGAGTTTCAAAAAGGTGAAAGATGTTGTCTATGGGAAAAGATGGTATGATGAAAATGAATCAGAATCCAAGGAGAAGACAAAGTATTTGCAGAACCAAGGAAGGTTCCAACAGGGAACTCAAGGTCGGAACTATAATAGTGATTACTTTAACGACAAGAGAGATTATCGTGATATGAAGCATAATAAATATAGAAATAAGGATGCATAGAACAAGAACATGAATTATTTATACGTGCTACCAGGGAATCGTGAGAGAGAGACTGGCACTTCGAAGATGGAAGAGATGTTGGGTAAAGGGTTGTAAAAGGTGGAATCATATGATGAAAACTTACAGTCTATAAATATAAAGATATCTAATATTGATTAGATGGTTGATTCACATTCCACTCTAATAAAGCAGCTATAATTCAAAATGGGACAAGTGTTTGCTTCGTTGAATCAGTAGAAGGCCAGAACATTACCTAGCTATATAGTTCACCTTCCGAACCATGACAAAATCTAAGTAATCATAGTAGTTGCATCGTGCTGCGATGTTAAATCAAGTGCTATTAGGAGGAAACCATTACTTTTTCAGTTAAATAATGATCTTAAACTATATAAATCCGAGGATACGGAAGAATGGAAAATCGTCCAAGGCTGGATGAAATGCCAAAACCTACCGTATCATTGAAAGCACACTGGTTAAGCCATAGTTACAGAAAAAACAGTTGGACGAGCAATCAAAATTTCCGTCCCAAGTATTAATGGCACCCAAACTTCCCCAACATCATTGAGCAGGTCACAGGAGTGGTATATCCAGAGGACTGCAGGATGAAGACGACAGTCTCAAATAATGTGTTACCAGAATGTAGAAAAGGCCAGCTAGGTCTCCTGTTGAGCCTACTCGGCCTGCACCAAATACCAATTCCTCATCTGAAGAAGAATCCAGTGAAGAGTCAAGAGACTCATTAGGAATTGAGGCAACTGACAGTAACAATAGTGTAGAAAGCCCTAACCAACACCTTCCCAGCCCCGAATACATATTTTTAGGCTGATGTGTATCAAGTAATCAAAAGAAAGAATCTAGAGTTCAGGGATGATAACTGGTGGGCTGTGGAATGGTCTAATAAAATAGACACTTAGAAGCTAACTACCAAGGCAAAAGCCCAGTTTAAATAGAGCATTATTGAAGAGGTGAGGATAGTGACGATACATTTGTCGGACTATCCAAAATTAATGAGTGTTTCAGGCGTATCAATTAACCTGGATGAATAAACCACCTAGCCAGTACTACCCCACTTTAGCTTGCAAATTATATGCAAACTAAAAGGATAATGTATTGCGGATGGTTTGTACTGGTCACAAACCTTCTGAAATGACTGTTCTAAGATTTTTTAAGGTGCAAAGATTGAATGTTGATATCTTTGAGAAAATAATCAACAAGATATTATTTGGATCTAACTATATTTCTCTACTATAGTTCTCTGGAAAAACATCTAGATTAGATGTACAGATATGCAAATAGGAAAAATTAGCGAAATTAGACCTAATATTAACAGATATTGAGCCAGCATGGTTGAATAACCCACTTTTTCCTATTTAGACGGGTTCGTGAGTTTCATTACTAAATTTTAGTGGTCTGTTACAAGGATGCGCATCCATCCAACAAGAACTAATAAGCTAACAGATGAGGATGTTGTATGGGTAACATGTCTTGTTTCTAAGTGCAAGTTGAACTTTGGCAAATTGATTGCTAAAGAGATGAGGATGCGTGAGTGAGTGCATTTTGTTAGAGGCAAATGTTTTGATTCTACTTAGGATTGATGTGGCACTGATGCCTTGAAAACGTATGACATCAAAAGGTCTAAGGATCTTTTGAAAGAGAAGATAAAAAATAATAAAGTGGAGCTGTTTCCACTACTCAAACAGGTTCAGAGGGCCCGATGGATACAAATACAACTGAAGCAGATGAGATTTCCTCTGTTCATCGAGAATTGAGTGAGATAAGGCCATAGGGCCTACCCTCTATCCGTATAGTTGAACGTCCTCCCCTGTTTCTTTTTGACTTCACCCCATTGAACTTTGATAAATTGGTTAATCGGGTGAAGAGAAATTATAGGCATCTAAAAGTATTGTCTGTTGAGTTAAAGCAGTTAATGGACTGAAAAATTAAAACTTCTCTCAAACCATATGATACCATGCAGTCCAGGATAGGCAATATGAAAAATAGGATGAACGAGCATCTAACGATTATTAGCCTATCTGAATAGGCCAGATTTCATTTTGAACTGGAAAAACTGAGAGAAGATATCACACTATTACAGCAAGGTCAACATCTAGTTGTCCCAATGGCAGAAGATCCGATAGAGTTTGAGGATGAAGACGAAATATTACATTTGGCAGAAATGTAGTCCAAAGGTAAAGTTGTAATGGCTAGGGGTGATAAAGAGGATTTTGATAGAAAGAAAAGAAATCCTAAGTGGGGTAGAAGGAGTAAGGAGAAGAATTTAGATGAAGAATTGAGAGCATCCAGACCGACGTACATGCTTGATGATAATCGTAGGAGAGCATTTTCTGTAGGTGATTCTTCCAGTGGAACACCGGTTGAGGCTGAAACTATAAGTAGGGTACCTATGATAGCTGAGGAGGAGCAGATTGGTGCGGCTAGTACAACCGCTGAGCAGCCATATCGAGTTAATCTCGAGACATATGATAATAAGACATAGGCTATTTTTAATGTACACCCTTTTCGATTTCTTGTTTCATTTGTTTATGTATTAGGGACAATGCAATATTTTCTGTGGGGAGGGGGTAGTACTTATATTGATTTGTTTGAGGATTTCTTTTCTATGTTTCTTTTCTCTATGACGTGTTATCTAGTAGAACTGGCATGTTTAAGTCTTATGTTTGTAGTTTTATATTTTGTTGTTTTGTTACTAAACATTGATACCCTTAGCAAATAAAAATTTTCAGTATCAAGAAGTCATTGGCATATGTTATGTGTTAGTTTTTTGAAATTATAAATTGTAATCAATGTGTAATGCTGATTGTATTTGTAGAAACTAGATTATCTGTGTAACAAGTTTAGATTGATATAAGTTGTCTGCTTGCAAAGTGTGGGTGAGTAAAAAATAGTTTAATCTTTTTGTGTATTTGATATCTAGAACCTTCCCAGTTCAATATTAGCTAAGTAGAAAGTACGTCGACTTGAAAATAATCCTAGGTCTTCTTTGATTTAGCAGGTAAGCCTTAAAAGTGTCTCCAAATACTGTTGTATTTCCATGTTTGATCCATATAATCATCTTTCTGAAACCAACCGTAGATTGACCCCTGAAAAGTAAGAAATTTGTCTTGGCCCTGGTTCTCTATTGGATATTGTGCACCTCAACTCAAGCATTATAACCTGAGTTGAGGGTGACTATGTTAGAAACATCACAAAAATGCATGGTGAAACTCTATCTTGGCCCTGGTCCAGTAGTGAATAATTTGTCTTCAACCTAAGTTTAAAATTAGGTTGAGGGTGACAACTACGAAGCCTTCTTATATATAAAAGCATATGTATAGTAAATAAAAGGGGAGCAAGCCAAGCATGTATAAATAAAAGCTAAGGAGATGAAAAGAGAAGATTGTGAAAGGGCAAATGAAGAAAAATAAGAAAAAAGGGGTAATGGAATAAAATGAGTTAGTCACTAAGTTCCTAAAATGTACTCTACCAGTACTCAAACCTTTATTATGATCCAAACAAAGGCCTGACGTGATTCAGGTTGACCTGGTAAAAACTAAGTTAGAGTTGATAAGGGCAAGCCTATGGCTATTGTGTGCATGATTAGATTTCTTTCTCAACGTGAGTGAATACTTTCCTTGTCCCATGATAAATTAATCTCTGTGTGTGTGCAGAACTTCTTTATTGTGAGAGCAAGTGGATGCTTAAATCGATTGTAAATAAGTTACTACAACAATTTCAGTTGACACAAGCCTTGTATAAGGGCATTCATTTTATTGCTCAAAGTTGCAGTTAATAAACAAAGACAGTTAGCCTATATGATGTAATGCTAATGATTGATTGTGTTGGGTTTTATTATGTATGGGTATTTTAAGTGTTTAGTATTTGTGATTTTGCTTGAGGAAAAACAAATATTCAAGGTTGAGGGTGTTGATCTGATGATATTTTACATCACATATTGCACTTAAAACTATGAAAAATGCATGTTCTTGAGTTATTTTTTTGTAATTTGATGTGTTTTCTGTGTGTTTTTAGGGTAAAGTTTAAAGTTTGGAACTTTGGAGAAATTAAAAAAGAAAACTGAGCTTGGATGACAAAACAAGCATCTCGTCCAACCTTGGACAGCTCGCCCAAGATGTGTCGTCAAATGGAAATCAAACTATTCAAGAAACAAGCCATTGTTTAAAAATAGGTGATTCGTTTGTTAGAAAACCATCCAAAGTGCCTTCCAAAATTGATGGTTAAGAACAGATAAAAGATTGGAAGAACCGTACAATCTTGGACAACTCATCCAACTCTATGCAAAAATCAATTGTATAGTAGATGCAATAGACGGAAGGACAAACAAACTATCTGAGCTCAAACGAACCGTCTGTGGAGCCGCCCAATCCTGAGCGGAAAATATCTCCAAGTTTTAAATATTAAACTTGTACCCCTACATTATAAATAGGTGTATTAGGTTATTTTATTGAAAGGAGTTCAGAAGATAGATTTTATTAGAGTTTATCACAATTCATATCACTGTTCTTGAGGGAGTTATGCGTTTTATTTTTTACTGCGTATTCACAGTCATGAGTAGCTAAATCCCTAACTCTAGGGTTGTGGGACCCATGGGTGAATCAAATCTAGAGTTATAATTCTAAAATGGTTCTTGCATTTTACTAAGTGTATTAACACATAATCTCTACAATTTAATTGATTTTTGGTGGTTGCAAACACTAGAACACTTAGTCAGTATTACCCGTATGATTAAACCTAGGAGTTGAGATTATGATAAGAAATCTGGGGTGTTAACCCTCGTGTAATGATTATCATTGTAATTAGGGTAATTATCTTGAAGTTATTATAATAGAAAGACTGCACTCTTTTACAGCCCGAGAAGGTGTAAAAGAGATTTATGTAGGATAAAAGGCTGAAAAACACTTCGATAAATAGCATTGTTGCTATAAATAACTATACATTTATTAAATATTGCAAGACCATTAACGCTTATAATCCGAAGAGTTGTAGAAACTGTGGTGAACATAATCCTAGGTTTTTCACATTACGTGAAGTTGATTACAAAATACGTCAATTGATATCTGAATTCTTCTGCAAAATGCTACTATTTTAAATAACAATCCCCCTTATTTACTTTTATGTCTTTTGGAAACAATTGACTAAGTGATTAAATATTTTCATTAGACATGAACTTGAAACCATATTTCCTGTCGGATCGATCCCAACCTTATTGGGTTCTATATTTGAATAATGATCATTTATGCTTTTTCTGGAGGTGTAATTTGAGTATTATCAGGTGCTGCGGGATGAGGCCAAGGCGACCAAATTGGATTATGAGGGTATTTTGAGGATTAGGAGCAAGATTTGTATACTAAAGTCCGGGGATTAGTGAGATTGATCTTAGAGGAAGTGCAAAGTCTAGATATCCCATTCACCCAGGATTGATGAAGATGTATCCGATATGAGTCAGCATTATTGGTGGTATAGTATTAAGAAGGAAATCACAGACTTTGTTGTTATGTTCTTAAACTGTCATTAAGTGAAGCTTGAGCAACAGATGCCAAAAGGTGTGTCATAGAGGATGCCTATGGATTTCATTGTTAGGTTACCTACTACTTTGGGTGGTTATGATTCTATTTGGGTGATTGTTGATCGTTTGACCAAGTATGCTCAATTCATTCCAGTGAAGGTGAGGTAAAATACTCTAGAGTTGGCTCAGATTTATATTATCCAGATAATTCGGTTGCATAGAGTCCCTATATTTATTATATCTGATCGAGGCACATAATATACTTCACACTTTTAGAGTACTATGCAGTGTGACATGGGTACTCAGCTTGATATGATAATATCCTTTCATCCTCAGATCTATGTCTAGTATGAGGGTACTATTCACACTGCTTGAGGACATGTTCCGATCTTATGTTATTGACTTTTCTTGTCATTAGAATTAGTTCGTACCGCTCGTAGATTTTCCTATAACAACAATTACTGTTCGAGCATTATAAGGAACCTTTTGAGGCATTCACCTGTAGGAGGTGTAGATCTCTGATTGGATGGTTTGAGACTTTTGAGGAGGGATCGTGGAGTACATATTTTATGAGATTCCATGTATAGAATAAGCTGATTCAAAATCAATTATTTTATTCCCAAAGTAGGAAAAAGAGTTATGCTGATAAGAGGGTTACGCCATTGGAGTTCATGGAGGGTGATTGAGTGTGGTTAAGGTGTCATCCATGAAGGGTGTGACTAACTTGGGGAATAAAGGTAAGTTGAGTCCTCATTTCATTGATCCGTTCGAGGTTCTAGAGTAAAAGAGAGATGTGGCTTACAAGTTTTCTCTTCCACCTAGATTGTTTGTGGTGCATCTGGTGTTTCATGTCTCTATGCTTCAGAGGTATATAACCGATGAGTCTCAGGTGCTTCAGTGGGATACTTTGAGTTTGACCCAGACTTATCATTTGATGAGGAGCCAATTGTCATTCTTGATAGATAGGTCCGGAGGCTTAAGACCTAGAAGATACCTGTTGTGAAGGTTCAGTGGAGACACCAACTGATCTAAAAGGCTACTTGGGAGACCGAGTCTTATATGCATAGCTAGTATCCTCAACTATTTACCATTCAAGTACTTCTCCTTTCTTATATTCAAGGAAGAACATGGTTTTAAGTGGTGGATGTTGTAACGACTCTAAAGGTTAGTTTTACTTTTGCTAAAGTATATTGACTATCATACTCTTCCCCTAATCTCGTTATATCAACCTAAGTATGATTCTATGTTTGGTTCGGGTGCGGGATGTAATTTGATGTGATAGTTTGAGATATTTGAGTTTTAGAGATTCTAAGTTCAAATGAGGATCTATTGGGGTCATATAGAGTTCTAGACCTCGTATCTGAAATATTTTAGTTCCATCAGCACCGTCGATTTGGTCTAGTTACACTCTCATTTACTGTTTTAGACATCCGTTGTGAGTTTGAGCGTTTAGAAAGGTTAAAGTTGAAATTTTAAGTGAATTGGTTGACTTGGGTCAATATTTAATCTTAGAGTGCTCGGATAAAAAATCCATTGGTTCCATTGGATTCGAGAGGTTGGATTTAGTCTATAATGAGGTCCCTTTTATTTTTCTAGGCCCCGGTAGAGTTTTGACCTTTTTGGATCCTCATTAAGTATCAGTTCAAGAAAACCTTGTACGCATGATTTGATGACACCATTGAGTCCAGAATATCAAAATTAGTATATTTTCATATATGATTTGTGTGCATGGGGTTTCGAACGAACTCTGGAGGTCCGTTTTGAGTTCTAAAATAATGCTATGAATTGTTTTCAACGGTCTGCTATTTTTAAACGATTTATCGATCATTTTGGCCGTCGTTCATGGATGATAAATCGGTTTCGGGTTTGATAAATTAGGCAGTTAGTCCGATAAAGTGGTCTTTTCAGGTATAAATTGGGGATTTTTTATTTTCACCTAACTCTTTGGTACGAACTAAACCACGAACTAAAACCCCATCTTTGGCAAATTTGATCAAGGTTTCAAGGATAATCAATTGGGTAAGTTTCCTAAACCATTTTCATCGAATCTAAGCTACTTTTAACATGATTTTGATAGAAAATTTATGATTTTAAGGCCTAAAACAGTGAGTAAAAGGTTGAACTCGAAATAGTTAAAACTTGGAATTTTTGCAACGAAATGGAATAGGTTTTCAATGAAAATTAATATTTGGCATCCCTTAGTGATGGGTAACATTATTTTATGATCAAAATTTGATCTTGTCTCCGTGGATCAAGGGTCAGTTTTTATATAAACCTTGATTATTTTGTTTTGGGTATTGATTAGTGGTTATTTCTTGTATTTATTGTATG
>JBDJHY010900011.1:0-14816 GCA_039654485.1 Withania somnifera
ATGTCATCATAACCTCACGTACCAAATCATAAAGCCTCAAGGGTCTCATAGTCTATCATCATATGCCTCATATCAATAATATCATCAATCCATACTCGACAAGTCATTGTACAATGCCTTAATATAACGGTGTCACCTATATCCTTAATAGATCGGGTATTATCAAGTCTTCACAACTAGTAAGTGTGATAAGTTTTAATAAGTTGTACTCCGGACCTTACGACGATGGACTCAAGTGCCAGCGGCTGTACTCACTGCAGAACAGAGTCAGTCTCAAGTCCTATCATTTATTGATCAAATGATATTCCCCGGTGCCAAGGTGTAAAGAATGGGATAAAATAAGTAAAAGTAGTACTACCGAGTGCCCGATACAATACCGAGTCTAAAGCAATTAAAAAGTCATTTACTTATATTATTATTAGAATATTACAATTTATTGGTTTATATCCTTATTTGTTATTATTACTAAAATCATTGTTCATGGCTCAATAATCAGGTGGTGATATTGGCCTATCCCAATTCGCTCTCATCGGAGCCAAAGGACCAACCTCTCATATAATGAATGCACAAATATCAACAAGTGTATATATACGATCACTAGACAACTCCTAAGTCATAGGCACCATGTAAATCCGAATGCCAAATATATATCAACGAGGAAATGGATGAAAAAATAGTACAAGGTTACTATAACAACCTAGCTAACCAACCCATTGATGCTATTTAGTACAATTATTATATATACAAGCCCTGAGATAGCCCCACAGAGCCTACTTGTCGTCCAACGATAAAGCATTATAATCTCGTAAATATTACTCCAACTGATATCAAACGATCTCCAATTGCTATAAAACTTGCGTTAGAGTAATCCATATATCAATACGAGTCTAACAACATAAAATATGTGAAGTTCAGAATTGAGCCTAAAATCAAGCCTTAATTGGGCCTGTGGAGCTCATTTGTCGACACTAAAAATAAACATCTCCATGGGGCTTCTAATATTAATAGGAACCCGTGCTCCAAAATTGAACACAATTCGAGTACGGGAAGGGCTCCAAAACAGCCCAGACAGATTTGACTATAACGGGGTCAAAGATGCAATCTTTATAGGATTAAATGTTGGAATTCAATGAATTAACGATACTACGCACAAAATATACTCCAAAAACAAAGAGATACGTAATAATGTATGGATTATGACATGAGTTCATCAAATTCACTAATTAGGGCCATTAATGGAGGAAAATAAGAATCACAAGAATTAAAACGAAGAACAAACTTACCCAAAATGTATAGAAATTGAAGGGGAAGGGGTTGTGACTTTTCTGTACCAAAGATGGACTTGCTGGATGGTTTTTCGTAAAAAACTGAGCAAAAATAGGAGGGGTTTGTTGTGTTATGAACATAAAAGTCATGTAGGGATTATTTATACAACCATTGAAGCATTCATCGTGATCTGTTAAAGAAAGGTCATGACCACGTAGCAGAAGTGTTTTGTTTATCATGATCGTTGAATGGCTCAACACAATTGAGATGAGTATAATGGCATAGAGTTGCATAATCGCGTGAAGGGGGACACGATCGCATTTAAGGAACACTAGACTACTTCGCGATTGTGTGGACCTAGGTCGCGATCATGTAGAGGAAATTACTTAAGCATCGTAATTATGTGAATATGCTTCGTGATCGTGTAAAGTAATTCACTCGTACCAGTTACAGGTTTTGACAGCAGAAGTAAAGAGAAGAATTACTCTAAATCACCACTCAAAATGCGTTCAGAGTTCAATTTATGCAAATAAGCTATACACACATACCCAAAATGACATTTTGAACTCAGCAGCATAGACGAAATAAGAATACGAGGTTATTTCGAAAAAATATTGACCAAGTCAATTCTTAGGCTTAATTTCATGAAATTTCCACCAACACCTCAAAAATGCAATGATAAGTCCAGAAATGAACCAACATATCTACTAGCTTAAAATCATCATCCAGGAGCTGAAGGAAGCGTCAGAATTCCAATCCGACACTTCGAACACTAAAATACCACCCAAGCTCCAAATTGGACCTTAAACTTAACTAAAATCTACAAATGAGCAAGAATTGCAAACATTAACTCCGAAATAAAATTAAGGTCAATCTTGACTTTATTTGACATTCCAAAACTAAAGAAACTGTTCTAATTTAATTCTGAGCTCGCTTTGCAGGAAAGTTGTCTTTGATAAACGAGTACTTGTTTTAGGCATTAAAAAAGGTAATTTGTGATATTTCTCAACCAATCCTCTAGGAATCTGAACTACTTGTCCCAGCAAGTAAAAAATGACTTGGGGCAACTACTGAAACGGTCTAGAATGCAAAACGTCGCGTATTTATCATAAATAGTCATGAGGATCGTTACAACTAGATTAGTTGGTAAGGGATATAACCAAAGAAAGGATCTTGATTATCAGGAGACATTTTCACCAATAGTCAAAATGATCACTATCATAGTGATCTTAGATATAGCAACATCTCATTATTGGACCCTTCACGAAATGAATGTATACAACACATACTTGCATGGGAATCTACTAGAAGAAGTGTACATGCAGTTACCTTAGGGATTTCCTAGTAAGGGAAAGAAAAACTTTGTGTGTGGGCTACACAAATACTTGTATGGTTTAAACCAGGCATCAAGACAGTTGAATTTAAAGTTAATTTAGGACCTTATAAAATATGGCTTCACTAAGAGTCTTTTTGATTATTCGTTGTTAACAAGGATGAATCAGACTATGGTTGTGATCATCCTTGTATATATGGATGGTATACTTATCGATGGCAATGATCAACTATTGATAGTGGAAGCAAAGATGACATTGCAACAAAATTTCAAACTCAAGGATTTTCGTAAGCTAAAATATTTCCTAGGAATTGAAGTGGCAAGGCCTACTAATGGAACCTTAATTAATCAGAGGTAGTTCACATTAATTTTGATCATGAATTTTGGACTAGAAAGGTCAAAACCTGTGACAACACCAACAAAATTCAACCAAAAACTCACAACAACAGAATTAGATGAATATGTTGGAGTTATAGGAGATGACAATTGGAGGATGCAAGAGTGTACAAAATATCGGTTGGAAAATTTTTATATCTGACCATGACTAGGCCATACATAGCATATGCAGTCCATGTATTGGCCCAGCTCATACACTGTCCTAAGAGATCATATATGGAATCATCCTTAAGGTTTGTGAAATACATAAAGAAATCACATGGACTTGGAATTTTTAAGAGCATAAAGAAATCCACAAAATTGATAACACCCTATGATGCAGATTAGGTTGCATGCCAAAACTCAATAAAGCCAGTGAAAGGGTATGTGATGATGCTTGGATAGTTATTAATACCATGGAAGTCAAAAAATCAAACGAAAGTGTCAAGGATCTTAGAAGTGGAAGAATACAAGAGCATGACATCCAGGGTTCCATAAATACTTTGGTTGGTGGGACTATGTAAGGTATTGAATGTAGAAGTCCAATTGCCAATAATATTGCACTGTGATAGTAAGTTAAAAATATAAATTGGTGCAAATCAAATATTTTATGAGAGTATTGCACTGTGATAGTAAGTTAAAAATATAAATTGGTGCAAATCAAATATTTTATGAGAGGACAAAGCACATACAAATTTATCTATACTTTATTAGAGAGAAAATACAAAATGGAATTGTGTGGACAGACTACATGTCTTCTAAAGACCAAGAAGCAAACTTGTTTACCAAAGCTTTAGTAAAGGGACAACATGATTATCTTGTAGGGAAGATAGAATTGATGAACTTGTTTGCAGCACCTATATTGAGGGAGAGTATTGAGGCGTACAAAGATCGATGACATGGCAGGTCACATGGATAGATGACATGGCACAAGCAGTTGGCGGAACCAAATTTTTGTTAGCTAGTTATTTAAAGTAGGTTAGTAGTAGGAGGGATTTAGCTTGAAAATTCAACTGTATACATAAATAGACATTGTTAGATATTTCATAGCTTATCTCAATTCATTTTTCTCTTAAAGCAATAGTTCAACCTGCAATCTGCTTTCTACTGATTTCTTCTTCTTCAAGTTCCACTCACCGATCTTGATAACTTGATTAATGGAGTTTGTTGTGGACAACTAATTTTATCAAATGCATGTGAAATCAACCTAAAATTTCAATCAGGTGCGTATGAACAAGAAAAATAATTTATTCTTTGAATTTCTACAATCCAAAACACGTTTCAACACCAAAATATAAGTGTCATACACCATAAGGGAAAAACATGATCCTTAATTTATCAAATATAACAAACTCAGTTAACATGCTTTTAAATTTTATAAATTTGTAGTTTATTCATGAACACATAGCGAAACAATATGTAAAAATGGCCTCAAAATTTACTCATGCGAGTCTAAATGTTTTTGGCTTAAATTAATTTTATTTTTCATGTTTCAATACCAAAATCTATTCCAAACAAGCTCTAATAAAAAAAATAAGTTCTTTTATCATAAAGAATAAATATCAGTCGTTAGTTTTATGATTTAACAACAAACTTAACAGAACCACTTTATACTCTTTTGATTTTTTCATAAAAGTATTTAGTCATACATTGACTGAAATACATGTTAAACTTGGTTAATGTTTCGGTTATATGCGTCGGAATGCAATAGAGAAAAAGAAGTATATCTCTTCTCTTGAAAATCATCAAATGTTGGATATTCTTGTAAAAACAAAGAGAGTATTATTTAAATGGGACCACCAAAAGAGGAAACACCATGAAAAAATTACTTTTTTATTTTGTCGGTTCTGGATTAACACTAAGTGTCTAATCCGACACAATATTTGAGGGACTTAAAGTTAAACTTCACAGAGAGACATTAAAAATATTTTAAACGTGAAACTTTTTAGTTCTTTAAAATTGTAAAGTTGTATTTTTTTCTTGACATATTTAAATTGAATAAATTTTTGGATATGTGTGTTGCACGTATATCCCATGCTAATTAATATAAATATATGAGAATGGTACGATTAAATAATCATTTAACTTTTGAAGGATATTCTCATAATTCAAATTCCAACTTTATCGAGGCTTCCTAGTTTAGCACTTCATGACCTGTAAAATAAAAAACATATTACATTGTGAAATATGTTTTATTAACTTTTAGGAAAACTAAAGTTACAAGCACCTTTTTTTTTTTTGTCTCAACTATGATAATCAATCTTTGTTGTAAATGTTGTTCACGATGCTTTTCAAATCGACGTGTGAGACTTCCAAGATGTGTCTCATATGTTGTTACAAAAGAGATAGCAAACAAGTTAGATTAATGTGAATAAATAATCATAAATAAGAAGCGAGATAATTTTACATGTGTTGTGCAAAACATGTCAAGCGAGAAGGAACAATATTGGATCTTTATGAAAAAGAAAGAGATTTAGCAGAAAGAAGAAGAAGGATCGACGCAATAATAGAATGATTTCACTCTCTGCTAGGTAGTTTATAAAGCAAGAAAACAAGAATAGGAAAAGACTACACATAAATATAAAATTTTAATGGTGGAAGATCAAGAGATCAAATGCGTGAAAGTTAGAAATACGAAAACATGAAAGCTGAATAATTAATGCTTTTACTTACTCGTTTTTTCAATGAAGTTTTAATTATTCATCAGTAGAAGGAAGAGGCGGCTTCAAAAGCAAGTGAAGATAAGGCTTTAGGCCCTTAATTTCTAGGTGCTCCATTGTAGCAATTATAAAATTATAGTTTTGTAATATCTTATATTAGAAAATATTGAGTAGGAATTCATTTTCCTATGCCATATATTAATTTCGCTAAAGCTCAAAAAAATTATTAATTTAGGACTGGAAGACCAAAGTTGACAATTGTATTCAATTTACTGTTAACAAATTTCTTTTTCATACTGCTCAACTTTTTTTTTAAAATATCTAAATAGTAAAACTTAGTAAATGATACCTTATATGTATTAATTTTCTTATAATGAATGTGAACAAAAAATGAAAGTTAAAGTGGGAAGGAGGGAGCAAGCGATTTTATAAGGAGATTCTGAAGTAAGTTATTTATCTTGTTGTGTTACTAATAATAAAGGTCAAGTAGAAAGGTAAAAAATATTTTCACGACCTGAAAATAAAACGTGATAGAACCTAACTTCCAAGACCCTATAGGACATCCAACAACCAAAATTGATCAAAATACGTAAGTAAAATACATTTGCACCCGAAATACAACAATCTAAATCCCTGTATATCTAGATATAAAACTCAAAGACTAAGTTGTCACTATTTTACAAGTCGCTATAGAAGTCTACAAAATATTCAAATTTCTAAAACAATGTCTTTATAAAATAAAAACATGAGAAAGTAAAGATAAATGAGAAGTCTTCAGCAACTGATGAAGAGACATTCATCTACCTCAGAATCCTCGAATTGCTCCTGGACAGATGGGAGATAGGGGAGTCGCTAAGTTTGGGGCTCAACACCTGAACAAAAGCGTAGAAAAGCAAGGAGCGAGTGCAAAACAATGGTACTCAACAACATCCTAGGCTGGTCTAACTATAAATAGAAAATGAGAGCCCCTAACGCCAATCATGCCCCGAAATCTAGGTATGATGGAACCTACCTTCCCAACCTGGTAAGCCAGTCCAACTAAGAAATTACTAAGGTAAATAACCAAATATCAGGTGCAGAAAGTAAATACATAGGTAAGATATAAAATTCGAAAGCCTTCTATTAACCCCAAAACCAGGTGTCACTGTACATAGCCACTAAACTGAAGTTTATAGAAAAATCAAGTCTTTCAATATCTATAATAAGATACAGAAAAGTAAATGATAGTAGACAGACACCGACTATTGTATGGACAGAAAAAACCTAAGTATGTCTCGATAAAACCTGGCTGCGCAGAATGGATAAAGCTACCACGCAAATAAAACATCATTAGTGAATAGATTACCACACTTACCTTAATAGATTGTTAGTACGAGCAAGTCATCACACTTAAATGGTAGATTCGATAGTGTGAAGGAGTTACCACACTTATAATAATCGAGATATAGTGTGAGCAAGTTGTCACACTTCATATATTAGCAACAATATTGGGAGAAAATACACTCGGACAAATAATAACAACAAATTGAAAAAGTTACCACTCTTCAAATAATATTAAGGATACTTTAAAAAGTCAACAGTATGTTCCCATACCAATATGGGAAATCATGTTAGATAGCATCAACAAATACAATGAGATAATATGACTTTGTTCCCCACAAATCAAGCCTAATCCATATCTCCACTTTGTATCTAACCCATAAGAGACCGATTTCCATTGTAAGGTTACCATTAGTTTATCAAGGGCATTTTTCCAATCAAGTATGTAATTAGACCCCAAATTCTATATGAAGGCACCCTTTTTGCAATACATGAGTCAACCCAATAATTCACAACACAATAAACTATACGTTTAAGCCAAAAATTTCATCATGTATACACATAATTTCAATTAGACCATTTATAGTTCCAACAAGATAGATGATAGTTATCCTGAATCACCCAAGTTGCCCCAAATGACAAAGGAATTAGCAGAAGTTGTTAACAATTTATAGAAAGCTATTAAGCCTCAACTTGCCTCAGTTTGAAAAACCAATCTACTGAAGAGCTTTTCCCTTTTGATTAGCATCCACCTGAGCGATGTCTAGATACCCAAGAAAGAAATACAACGAAATATTCACTAATCAACATCAAACTTCAAATAATCAATGTGATGCAAAAATTGACACCGGGCCCACAGATTCAAGATTAAAACTAGATCCTAAAATAATGTTACCCTAGACTAAGGGATGTTAAATGTAAAGTTTCATTAAAACCCATTCCATTACATAACTACAATCAAAAGTTTTTACCATTTTCGAATCAACCTATACCTCACTCTTTTGGGGTGTAAAACTATTAAATTATTGATCGAAACCATGTTAAAGTAATGAGAAATCCATGAAATTATTATTAGGCAACTTACCCAAGTGATTGTCTTTAAAAAAAGGCTCTACTATGACTAAATAAGGGTTTCGAGTCGACTTTGCATGAGAGAATGAGAAAACAACCTAAATCTTCTTTTTTAAACGTCTCGATACACCAGGGATTTCATTATAATCGTGTTGCCTAGACCAATTGCCTTAAGCGATTGCGGCCTACAGATCAAGACATTGCAATTCAAAGCGATCCTAGTCTCCACTATCGCGACACAAGCTATGCGATGGAGATTAAGACCCTGAGGCTGAAACAAAAAACAATAATGACACAACATACAAAAATTTCACTAACTCCGGATGGACCATCGAGATTCGTTCGGAATCCCATGAAAATAGACCATATATGCAACCAATAATTTTTTATGATCCAGACTCAACAAAACCATCCGATCACGCGTAGCCCATCTAAGAACTCAAAATTGCATAGGAAGATCTAAAATAGGGAATAAGGGTATAACTAGATCAAAATAGACACTTCGAAGCAGATCCAACTTACATTTTTCTGATATAAGGCCCGGAACTCTAGATGAACCCTATAGTTCCTCATTTTGAACTTAAGGCGACAAAACCTAAATTTAAAAAAAAAAAATAATTCTCAAATAACATCCCGCACCCGAACCATTCATGAAATCACAAGTAGTTTGATATAACGAGAGTATGAGAGAGGAAAATAGTCAACATACACAGAAAGTGAAAACAATGACCTTTAGGGTCGGTACAATTTCCACCACTAAAAACATGTTCATCCTCAAACATAAGAAAGAACGACTACCTAAACAGTCAAACAACTGAGGATACTAGCTACACATATCAGACTAAGTCTCACAAGTAGCCTCATCGGTCGTCCGTGTCTCCACTGCACCTTCACAACAAGTGTCTCTTTGGTCTAAAGCCTTTGAATTTGTCTATCAAATATAGCAACTAGCTCCTCTAAAAATGATAAGTTGTCACAGCCTGAAATCCAAGCGTGATGGCACCTACCGTCACAACCCAGTAGGTCATTCAAACTCACAAATAGTTATATTAAATGACCAAATATAAGATGCGAAAAGTAAATACATAAGTAAGATATAAAATGTGAGTATTATATTAACCCAAAACTAGGAGGCACTGTATATAGCCACTAAATTGAAGTTTATACAAGTCTCAAGTCTTTTAATATCCCTAATATTTAAAGATACAGGAAATTAAATGATAGGAGACACCTGACAATTGCTGAATCGATGAGAAGCTACCTCGGAATGCCTCGAATTAAGCCTAGATGAGTAGAAAGAAGCGATCACTGAATTGTAGGCCCTAAACCTACACAAAAGTGCTGAAAAAACAAGGATAAGTACAAGAAAGTGGCACTCAACATCTTCTTTCGCTAGCTAACTATAAACAGAAAACAAAAACTCCTAATATCCTAATCGGTCCTCCAAATGCTACATCTTCCAAAAATTTATATACAACATCCGACAGTGGTTTATAATCTAATACCATAGCCCAACAATCATCTATAAATATCATTGTTACATAGAATTTCCAACCATTTCCCATTTTCCAGTTAATATCAGTATCAAGACATCAATAAGTACCGATAATCTCAAGTCCCTTACAAGCCCTCAATATGATCAAAGTATAACAAAATAACGTTATGAGCAGGTTATGACAATAATTATCAATAGAGTGAACAAGTTACCATACTTAAAGTAAGAGATGGAAATGAAGTGATCAAGTTACCACAATTATAAGGAAAACATCCTTAGTGTAGAAACGTTACCATACTTAATAGATCATTAGTGTGAGCATGTTACCACACTTAAATCATAGATTCAATAGTGTAAATTAGTCTCCGCACTTATGATAATTAGGAAATAGTGTTCGAAAGTTACCACACTTCACTACTGGCAACAACAGTGTGACCAAGTTACCACAGTTGAGCTACTATAACAACAAGGTGAAAAAGCTACCACTCATAGAAATATCTTAAGGAAAATTAACAATTTTCAACAATTATTATCCCATATCAGTAAGGAAAATAATGCTAGATAGAATCAACAACAATGAGATAGTATGGATTTATTCCCCCTAATTTAATCCTAATCAATATCTCCAATTTGTATTTATCCCTGTAAGTGACCAATTTCCATTACAAGGTTACCAAGAGTTTATCAAGGGCAATTTCCTAATCAAGCAAGTAATAAAATCTTGAATTCTACACCAAGGCACCATATTTGCATTTTATAAATCAATCCAACAAATCAATACACAATCGAGTATTCATGTAAGAAAATAATTTCATAATTTTTCACATTATTTCAATTAACCCATTTCTAGTCCCAACATGATAGATGGTGGTAATCCCGAATCACCCAAGTCACCCCCCATCAATTAGCAAGAAAGTGTTAACAATTTAGAAAGCCATTAAATCTCAACTTGCTATAATTTCAAAGAACTAATCTATTCAATAGTTTTCCCTTTTTATTAGTCTCCACCAAAGCAATGTCTAGAACCCAAGAATAAAATACAAGGAAATATTCACTAACCAACACTATATTCCAAACAATCAAGGTGAATGCAAAAACCTACCCCGAGAACACTAAGTCAAGATAAAATTTTAATCATAAAATATTATTGCCCGTAAATATGGGATGTTAAATATCAAGTTTCATTGAAAAACCATTCCATTTCATCGCTAAAATTACAAAATTTCATTATTTTCGAAATCAACCTTTAACTCACTATTACGGACTAAAACCATGAATTTGATGTAAAAATCATGTTAAGGTAGTGGGAATCGATGAAATAGTGATTCGGGAACTTACCCAATTGATGCCTTAAAAAATCCTTGATAAAAATCTCTAAACAATGGGGTGTTATGTGTGTTTTCATGAGAAGAATAAACAAAATAACGGTATATTCTGTTCAAAAAAGTCTCAGGTGAACAATTTTTGATTGCTATCATGTCACCCTATATAGAGATCGTGACGATAAAAACTTAACCTTATGTGATTATGGAGGTCATCCACACTATCACATTTCAGAAAGAAATAGGCCTTCATGATCGTGACATAAGCCATGCAATCGCGGTGAAGGCTTGATAGCTGTGAAAGAAAAAACAAAACACAAAAAAAATAATAGTTTCGAATGATGCCCTCGAGATTTATTCGGAACCCCGTGCAAGAAAACCATACATAAGAACATACTATTTTCTATGTTTAGGACTCAACATAACTATTAAATCATACATATGAGGTTTATCTTAATGAGTATTCATTAAGAGTCTATTTTTAACTAAAATAACCAAAATGACCAAAATACGCCTAGGGCTTACAAAAAATAAAAAAGACCTCATTCTAGGAGAAATTCCACCTCCTGTATTCAACAAAATCATCAAATTTTTAATATGGACATTCTAAAATCAAATGTTGACCCAAGTCAACCAAATGCTTTTAAAACTTAACTTTAGTCTATCTAAGCACTTAAACTCACCCCAGAGTGTCTGAGGGTGTAGCTAGACCAAACTCGACATTCAAGAGCTGCTGGAACTGACAGGATTCTAATACTAGGTCCTAAATTCTAGATGACCCCTAGAGTTCCTTATTTTGAACTTAAGGCTCCAAAAGCTCAAATTTCTCAAACTTGTATATCAAATCACATCCCGTACCCAAACCAACCATAGAATCATACTTAGTTTGACATAACAGGCCTAGCTAAAGGGAAAAGCTATCAAAATCATAAAATGTGGGAAAATGACCTTTGGGGTCATTACGAAATTTACCTTTAAAAACCATGTTTGTCATAAAAAATAAGAAAAAAATTACCTGAATAGTTAAAAATGAGGATACGGATACGCATATCAGACTAGGTCATCAAATACACTCCTGGATCAGTAGTGTCTCAACTTCACCTTCGCAGTATATATTTGGTTTGAAGTCTATGGACTTGTGTATCAAGTATAACAATTAGCATCTCCTCAAATGATAAGTTTGGGCTCAATCTCATAGCATCCCATTGAAGCACCTGAGACTCATAGGGAATGTACATCCGAAGCATAGAAACATGAAAAACTTGATGCACTATGGAAAAACCAGGTGGCAAATATAATTTGAGACACATCTCTCTTCCTCTTTAGAATCCCAATAAAACAATGACTCAACTTCCCTTTCTTCTCAAATCTTATTACACCCTTCATGGGTGACACATTCAACCACTCTATCGCCCTCTATGAACTCTATAATGTGCTAACCCTCTTATCGATATAGCTTTTCTGACTAATCTGGGATGAAAGTAGTCAGGTGTGAATCAATTTAATTATATCCATAGAGTTTGCAACAAATCCATACTCCACGCTCTTTCATAAGAAGTCGAAAACCAACCAATCAGATATCTACACCTTTTACTATACAATGCCTAAAAAAAGGTGTCATCTAAATGCTTGAATGATAACTATTATTAAAGGAAAAATCCACAAGTGGTAAGAACCGGGCACAACGACCACCAAAGTCAATAGTACAAGCTCACAATATGTTTTAAAGCACTTCAATAGTACACTCAAATCGGATATTGTATGAGGATGGAAGTCGATGCTTATATCAGATGAGTACCCATCGTACTGTATGGTACTCAAAAAGTGTGACATAAACTGAGTACCTAGATCCAATAAGATAGAAATAGGGGTACCATGTAACTACCCTATCATACTAATAATATCTTCCAACCCCTGAGCACTATATCTCACTTTCAGTGAATTGAAGTGAGAAGCTTTCTTGAAATGAGGAATAATCATCCAACTAGAGTCATAACCATATAGAGTAGTAGGAAACCAAAAAATTAAATTCATGGCTATCGCTCCAACTTCCACTAGGGTATAGGCATCCTCTAAGACACACTTCTCGTCCTCTGATGCTCAAACTTCACCTGCTGGCAGTTCAAGCACCTAGCGATAAAGTTAGCGATATCCTTCCTCATCCACACCACTAATAATGATGACTCATGTGATGATATATCTTTGTCGACCCTAGATGAATGGAATATCTAAAAATGTGGGCCTCTTATAAGATAAAACTTACTAAATCAACAATCTTAGGGAAGCAAATCCTACCCCTAATCCTCAAAATACCTTAAAAATCCAACTTGGTTGTATAGGCCTCACCCCCAGCACATTATCAAAAATGATCATCAACTTAAGATCATTCAAATGAGTGGTATGGATCTTCTTGATCAATGAAAACGAGGCCACCACACATGCAAGCACACTACTATTATCAAAATTTTGCAATCTAACAAAGATATTGTCTAGACTCTGAACATCTCTTGCCAATGGTCGCCCATCAGCCCAATTACAAGACAAAATAACCATGCTGAAGGATTTCCTACTAAGGGTATCCTCCATCACGTTGTCCTAGCCCAGGAGATACAAGATGGCGATGCTGTAATCCTTAAGCAACTCCAACCAATCTTGATGTCTCAATTTAAGGTCATTCTGACTGAAAATATATTGAAGACTCCTATGATCGGTGAACACCTCACAATACACTCCATACAGGTAATGTCTCCACAACTTCAATATAATACCACTGCAACCAACTCTTTTTCATGAGTAAGGTAGTTCTTACTGTGCACTTTCAACTGCACTGAAGCATAGGAAACTACCTTACCCACCTACATTAATACTCCACCCATTCCAACCTTAGAAGTATCATAATATAAGATGAAGCCTTTTCCATCTAGGAGTAAAAAAAGATTAGGAGTCGACGTCAATAATGATTTGAGCTTCTAAAAGTTCCCTTCACACTGATCAGACCACTGAAAAGGCACATTCGTTTGTGTCAGTCTAGTCAATGGAGCAGCAATAGAAGAAATGCGCTGCATGAACCTCCTGTAGTACCTAGCCTAGACAACAAATCTCTGAATCTCAGTTTGTGAGGTAGGTCTCGTCCAATCACATACAGTTGTAATCTTGGCTGGATTTACCATAATACACTCCTTTGACACCACGTGTCCCAAGAATGCCACTAAACTCAACAAAACTCACATTTAGAGAGCTTAGCATATAGATTCTCATCCCACAATCTCAAAAGTACAATCCTCAAGTGATGCAAAAGATCTGCCTGAGTCTTGGAATAAACCAAGATAGCATCAACGAACACAATCACTAAAGAATCAACATATGGATGAATTATGCTATTAATCAACTTTATGAATACGACTGGGGATTTTGCGTCTTGTTCTATTCATAGATCCCTAGATGCCTTCTTTGCTTTCCAAGTTAAAGCATTCAACGTCGACCTAATACCATTTTATAAGGTTGAGCCTGTTCAATTGAAGCTCATAAGACCAAAAGACATCACCAAAAACACATAATACCCATATCTTGGGTGATAATCCATCATCAAAATATCTAAAGATCTAATCCTCGACTGATGGTATCCGGATCTCAAATGAAACATAGAGAATATGTCGTCTCCCTATACCTGTTTAAAAAAATCATCAGTGGGAGGCAAAGGATACTTGTTCTTCACTGTCACTTTGTTCAATTATCTATAGTCAATCCATAGTACCGCTCCCACTTCCACTCAGGGATAGGGAGCCTCTACATCTCACCGCTCGACCTTGGGGGTTCAAACTTTACTTGCTGAAAGTTCAAACACCAAGACATGAAGGACATCATAAACCTCCTTAAACATCTCTACTAGTAATGCTGCCTCAGGTCACGGTGCATCCTTGCAATACTCAGGTAAATAGAGTATCTAGAGCAATGGGCTTTATGTAATAAGTTCT
>JBDJHY010900121.1:0-14816 GCA_039654485.1 Withania somnifera
TTGTTTGCTTTATCTATTTATTTACTACTCTTATTTCTTATATATTCCCAGTTTTTGTAGGCCTAGGCACTTGTTGTTTTGGTGCTTATACTATACTTTTGCGTCTTTTGGTGTACATCCTATTATGTCTTGTCAATAATGATTTTTTATCGAGCATTCGATGTGTTTCTATGGTAGAGGAATGCTCCTGGCATTTGAAGTTGATCTTTCATATTTCCTATAAACTATTTTTTGTTACTTTATCGAGAAAAGTGTTGTATTTATGTTTAAGATTATACTCTGCTATTAGTGTCTCAGTGTATATGCATATCATGTTTTAGGGTGTATTTTACTTATTAGAGACTTCTATTTATTCTTTCCATCGTTCATCTCTTATCATTTGCATTTAGTTTATTATTCTTACTTTATGTACTTGTTGGGTGGTTCTCCTAGTGTGGGATGTAAGTCCCCTTATGACCTAAAAAATTGAGTCATGACATTTTGTCAGCTTGGTCTGTTAAGTTTAAGGCTTTCCTTGCATACATTGGAGTTCATTCTTATCCTCAACAAGGCTTCTGTTGGTCTTTCTTAGACTTTTCGAGATGCTTATGTTTTCAAGTCAACTTTAGTGGTAAGAGTGTATGTCGAGGGTTTGTATTTAGTTTGCGATCTGGGCTTCTTCTTAGATGAAACTTTACAATTAGTCAATTGTAATTATTCCTTTTGATTAGTGTGAGTGAATGCCAAAGGTAAGACTGTTGATTGGAGCTACACTATTTCAGGAACTCATCAAGGTGATTTCCATCATTCCTTCTGATGGTTTTTTGTAACCTTGCATTTTTTATGGAGGTGTACTTGTGGAATATTTGATCTTTGATATATCTTGAGGACCGATATACCTAGTTTCTGGATTGATATGACGGTGGTATAACTATTTAATACAGAGGACCAGTGTTTGTGCGAGCTTGATAATCCATCATCGATTTTGAGACTTGTGGGGCCACTATTGGTTCAGGAGGCCAATGAAGGGTTTGAGGACGGTAGTTAAATTTGTTGAAAAATGAGGATCTAATCTTGTTGGTATTGTGAAGGAATGTTGCCTACATGTTCTATCTACATGAGCATGACCAAGGTGTAGCATATTGTGCAGCTATGTTCCTAGTGGAAGAAGGATACTACGAATCTTCTAGTGGGATTTTCATGTATTTCAAGGTTTTATGCTTTCTGAGGGATATTGAATGACCATGTCTATTCTCTTTTTGGTTCAACTTTATTTTCAACTCAGGGTATGTGGTTTTTGTTCTTTTCTAGAGATGGTTTCGTTGCAAATGGTTTGTTTCTAGGATATCAAACCTGGGTGTTTAGCCACATAGTAGATGAAATTTGTGTGATCAGTTGTGGTTGATCTCTTCAAGGGTTTTGATAGGTTTAGAGTGTTGAACAATTTTTCAAACGTAATAACTTTCGCCTAGGTATTTAGTATGCATTTTTCGAAGTGATGTACGAGGAGAGTTGATCTTCTTCTAGTTATGTCACGACTCGGTTTCTCATATCATAATGGAACCTACTAACTCTTTAGTAGGAGAACCTTATAACCCAAAACCATAGAGGATGGCTAATATACCAAATACAGTACTCACAAGTTTAATAAATAAGTAAAGGGAAAGTAGATGAAGTGAGAGAAGCGAATAGCATAACTGAATCTATGAACCTCCCCAGGTACTGGTATTAGTGTATTTATACAAAGCCACTAAGGTAATGAGTAATGAAATAGGAGAAACGAAATAGCATAATTGAAGCTATAGAACTCCCCGGTACCTTGTATTAGTTTATATATATAAAAAGCCACTAAGGTACTGAGTACAAGTATAGGTCATTAATTATAAGGTATATCAGTGAGTGTACAAAACAAAAAAAATATAAAGCTAATGAGATGTAGGACACATCTGGATGTCCTAGGCTCACCATATATCTAAAAAAATATAGATACGAGGAGGCATGAACAACTAATCAACGTCGGGCACTAGTACTTGGATCTTCACCATGGGAACACAAGTGCAGTACTAGTACGAGACACCGAAGCAACAAGTACCTAGTAGGATATGAGGTCTCACTAGACATATAAAAATAATAAAGTAGTAAATAACAAGAATATAAAGAAAAAAAGTCACAGAAGCAAGTATTATAACACAGGAAGCTAGAAACACATGAAGGAAGCATGAAAGCTATAGTATACAAATATGCTAGCTAACAACATAGTAAAATCTCAAGAAAGAATAAAAGAAATTTCCTGGAATCCTTGGGAAAATATAAATTAATAACGATAAAGGAAGACAAGATAGATATCAAAGGGAACTAAGGGGAAATCGGGTGGTGTACCAATAACCGCGAGATACAAAGAAGGAAGGGTATAAAAACAGAAACACGCACAAATAAGCCCACAAGTTATCTACGGTCATCAAGTAACCATATATAATTATAACTAACAGTACGTAAAGAAGTAACAACAAGTAAAAACCTTCCAAGACCCCATAAAAATTGAAGAGTACACAGAAGTAACGATCACCCTTCCAACGTCCATACTACCAAAGAGTACATACAAAAAACAAGTGTGATAAGGTAAAAACATACATAATAATTCTCAGTTCCTATATACCCTCCAACTCTAGAACCTGAAGTTTGAGTAGGTAGGACCCATGGACACACTACCCTCGGATTCCTCTAGAACACCATAGACCCCTCCTCTAGCGTGTCCTTCCTTAAAAAGGCAGGGTCCATAGAGGAGTGACAGCAGCGCATAGTGTGTCCAACATCACAGAAATCATCACATATCATTATCATGGTGCCTTAGGGAGGCTCACATCCTGGCATCCCATGCCTCTGTATATTTCACGACCCAAATTTCGAGTCATGATGGCATCTACAACCCTATTATAGGAAATTCTGTCTCATCAACCTGGAGATGCATACAATGGGCCATAACCTATCACAAATAACCATCGAGAAATAAAATAACTTATATAGCTATCAACAACGGGAAGAATAAATGTATACAACCTAGTCCAAAAACTTGGTGTAATGGCATACAGAACTACAAATCAAAGTATATTAAAGAGATATATATATATACCCAGACAAGCTCTTATATAAGTAATACAACAAAAGGTTTGTCATGAAAAAAAAATAAGCAGGCTACAAAAGATGGAAGCCACTATCAACTAGAGCATCAAACCTCATCGTAATCTTCGTAGAAAAATAATCTACCATAAGGATCATGTCATCTCGAATAACCCCTACTGATATCTACACAATGAAAATTTTAAAGAAGTGCAATAGAGTTTCAAAATAGGGGTACTAAATAGGCATCCTACACCGACCGGGCTAAAGACAAATACAAGTAATGAGATGGAGAGGAATGTAAAATAGGTTAATAAAGGAAAGTAAGCAATATGAAACTAACTACGCAACTAGAGTTGGTATCAAGAACAAATGTTAACTACAAATGACATAAAGAAAAGTATAGGATCTATGCAAGTAATCCTATGGAAAACTATCATTCAACAGTTTACAAAACTCACATAGTACTAAAAACAAATTGTTGAAAGTGTATCTGAGCTCACATTGTGTATACTAGTACCAAAGCAACTATTGAAGGTAAAAGATACTAAAAGCGTAACTATATTCTAAACAACCCAAATGGACCCCCATAAGGCCACTAAGTACAATAAGTAAGAAAGAAAACAAAACTTACATAGAGCCCCATCTCACTGGTAAGGATAATCAACACAAACAAGAACACACTGTCACTTCCCCCATTACTCCCGGCAAACACAACTAACGCGAATAGAATAAATAAATGGGGGTGAGAAAAGTAAACCAGATCACAACCATCTCAAACTAGGAGGCCACGCCTTATAATAGATAGTAGAGTCCTAACCCTGGAGATCCGTGCTTCCTAATCAATAGTAGGGAACATGCCCTAGAGGTTTTCCACTCATAATCAATAGTAGGGACCATACCCTGGAGGTTCGTGCCTTATAATCAGTAGTAGGGACCTCGCCCTGGATGTCTTCACCTCATAAAAAATAGTAGCGACCATTCCCTTTAGGTTTCTTCCTCATAATCAATAGTAGGGACCCTGGCTTAGAGGTCCATGCCTCAATATCATTAGTGGGAGCGACGTCCTAGAGGCTCAATGCCTCAATATCAATAGTGAGGGTTGCACCCTAGAGGTCCCCTCCTCAATAACAGTATTGTGGACCTCGCCCTTCAGTTCCCAAGAAAGAACCCACGACAAACAAAGCTTTATTTAAATAGTATTATTAAAATAACGCTATACCACTGGGAGGTCATGGAATATATATGCATATAAGTAAGGAAAACCTTATTCTATTATTAGGAGAGTAAATCTTTCTAGTTTTAGTTAATCCTGATAAAACTCCCTTTAACATAGCCCCAAGAAGTGCCCATGCTTATCCAACTAGAGTTCAATATCTAAAATGCATGAACGACATACGACAATTGTAACAAAACATACAACACACTAGGATAGGCCAAAGGTCACCAAATAAGAGATCATATTACTCACAAAGTCTCGTGATTTCCCAACATAGCCACTAGGGTCCAAGGCCACCTGCGGCAAGGCCATAACATCCATACATAATCTAACACCCTCTACGTCCCTCCCTAGGAACTTTGAAAGTAGTAAATAGGTGAAAAATCAATAAAATAGGGTTTCTAGCCTAGTAACCATCCCGTACTACTCTGGCCACGAGACACTACAATAAATCAGTCTAAAGAAAGGTAAGCCTAGCCTACCTGGGCTCTAGCATAATTTCTTGAAAAGTGTGAAACACAATCCTAAAACTCTAAATAAACCCGAATTCACCCAAAACTATCAAATTACATATCTAGAGGATAAAAGATGAAGAACGATATCCATATTTCAAATGCAATCCTGGCCAAATATCAGGCCTAAGAATAGGCCCATGGGCCTCGTGGCCAGGAAAAATAATCTAAAAATACCCTCACAAAGGCCTCAGTTCAAGGAACTCACTGTTCAAATATAAGCTCAATTGGACCACCAGAAGGGCCTCAATTAGCCAAGAAACAGTTTGAACTAGTAAAAAAACATACCAAGAAGCAAAATGGATAATCAAGTGTTCTATGCACCTCTAAATCAAAGGAAAACAACCCAACAGTGATATAATCAACCTTCCAGCAGTCCCACTATGTAAGAAGATAATAATCCCACTAAGTTTTCATACCCATGGAGAAATTACTCTATAAAGCTTCAACAAAAGAATGTGGGGAAGAAGAAGCAACAAAAACTTACCCAAAATGAGAACGAAGGCTAGGAACCCCCCACAAGAAGTACCCACAACAATGGTTGAAGCTCAGAAGTGAATTTTTTGTAGTTGGAGCAAAGAAATCATTAACAAGAATGAGAAAAGTTAATAAAATTTACTATTTGTTATATACCTAGTCACATACTAGTGTGATTGTGTCACTCCTGTACGATTGCATCAAAAGCCCCAACTCCAAAACAGTGTGTTCGTGGTGCCTCAAGGGCGATCGCTTCCCAGAAATCCCATCTAGTGTGACCGAGTAACCCCCACTGTGATCGTGCTAAAGGAGAAAAAGGAAAAAATATCTCAATTGTGTCGCAGTAAGAGCAATCATGTGAAAGAAGGAAAAGGAATACCTACAACGATCGTAGTGCAAGAGCTGGATCGCGAAGAACACCTAGATCCACAGATTTTATGCAATAATTGAATCTCCTAATGAAGGCTCAGAACTGGAATGGAGACTAACAACAATAAAGAAAATATGTGTCTTGCATAAAAAACACTTTTCAAACTTAACAGAATCGATGAAATAACCAACGAAGGTTGTTTGAGAAAAAAGAACCCCCAAACTGAATTGATTAAAATAGGACCAACTTTCTAAATTTCCACAAATACCCTCAAAATGAGTTTGGACACCCCAGAAGTGTAACAATGATAAAAATGAACTTTGGTTGAACTGAATTTCCACAAAATAACTCAAACTCAAAATGAGAACTCCGTATGTGAACTTAGGGTACAACTACACCAATATCAGCGTTCAGAGCTAACAAAGTTGTAGGAATCGGATCCCGAGTGTATTTACAAAGAATTCACACTGAAGAGTCAAAATTCTGATCTCACACTTTATTCACTAAATTCCCACCCAGGCTCCAAAATAAATTTGGTTGAACTGAATTTCCACAATATAACTCAAACTCAAAACGAGAACTCCGGTATGTGAACTTAGGGTCCAACTATACCAATGCCAGCGTTCAGAGCTAACAAAGTTGTAGGAACCCAATCTCGAGCATATTTACAAAGAATTCACTCTCAAGGTTCATTATTTTAAGGTTGTGCCTTCAAAATAGGAAAACTAAGTTAACAAGTTATAGAACATCTAGGAAACCACACTGGCGGTCCCAGAAAGTCATAAATGACTTGGAGCAACTAACAGAAATCATTACAACACTGGAGGAATTTAAAGGAAAGTAATTAACATGCGAGTTATTACAGTATAGCAGTATCACCGTACCATAAGTATCAACAACTCAGTGTTACAAGTCTTGGTATCTCAGTGGGAAAAATATCCTAAATCAACAAGCAAGAAGTAGTATGAAAATGGTTGTAGGCAATGCCAAGCATGGTCAGACTCAAGTGCTAGCATAGGTAGTAAATGTTAGTACCCGGTGCTAGGGTGTGAAACCTTGTCTAAAATAGGTTTAAAGGTATCATCGGGGTGAGGTATGCAACCGAGTCTAAAATCATTAAAAAGCCAATATTTTAATAATATTATCATAAAATTACAATTTTATTTCTGTTTTATCCATTTCAGTCTTATTATATGAAAATCAATCACTAAGGCCCAACAATGTCAAAAAATGGTTATGCTATGCCCCCAGGCCCAAATGTTCTCTTAGAAGCTGAACCTCACGGATCCCACGGTCTATAAATGCAGCAACACAAACATTATCTATAGCTAACCTATGTCTTGTATAGGATCAACATCTACAGCTATCACCACAAAAAAAAGCCCAATCCCTTGGGTAAAATCAAAAAACAAACCCATGCATTAGCATTTTACTACTTCCAGGGTCACCCTATGGCCATCACAAAGCCAAGAATAGGTCAAAGGTGTCATAATACTACAAGGCATTGTCATAACGGGGTCAAAGATGCGATTTTTATAGATTAAATATTGGAATTTTGATGTATCAATGATACTAGAAGCAAAATATACTCGGGAAAAAAGAATATGCAATAATATATGGATTATGGAATGATTTTATCAACTTAATCAATTGGGTTCATTAATGGAGGAACCCAGGAAATTTGTGAATTAAAGAAAATAAGAACTTACCGAAGGTAGGGATGATGCAAGGAACTTTTGGGGACTTTATTTTCAAGATTGACTGAGTTTTCCTTAAGTTTTTGCCTTATAAATTAGGAGAAAATACTAGATTTTGATTTTGTAAGCAAAATAGCTTAAGAGGTTTTCAGCTATTTATAATTGCTGCTAAAACCGTTGGGGTGACCTTGCTGGAGTGGGAAAATATATATAGGGGCAAAAGAAATAGGGGAGAGCCTTGGTCGCTGGCGAGAAGGTCGCTAAGGCGACCCACCTTACAAAGGCAGTCTATGCCTGCAATTTTACAACATCTCCAATCAAGAACTCTGAGGAGTTTAGAATGAGTTTCTGAGCTCAATTTCAACAAAGCAAATATGTAAATATCACAAAAATGACATTTCAAATCCATTGGAATCGTTGAAATATCCATCAGAGGGAGTTTAAGCAAATGATCTCTAAAAATAAAAATAGTCAAATAAAGTTCACTTCTCCACAAAGATACTCAATATTACTCCGCGTACATCGAAAGAAACAACAACACTCTTACTAGTAAAAATTCACCATTCCGGAGCTAACAAAAGTGTCAAAATTCCAATCTGACAGTCCGAACACCAAAGTACCACCCAAGCTCCACTTTTGGCCTTAAAAATAACAAAAATCCAAAAATAAATTGCAAAGGAAAACTCCAACACACAAACTTAGGGTCAATCTTAACTTTGTTTGGAATTCCGGAGCTAACAGAACTGTCAAAATTTAATTTTGAACTTGTCTTGAAGGAATGTTGAATTTGGTCAATGAGTACTTAGTTTAGGCTTTAGAATAAGAAATTTGAGATATTTTTCAACCAAGCTTCCAGGGATCCGAACTACCTATCCCAGCAAGTCATAAATGACTTGGGGCAACTGGTGAAATGCTCTAGAATGTAAAACATCGTGTATTTATTATAAATGACCATAAAGTTCATTTTAAAAGCACATAGGAAGAAGTGTCAAATAGAGAAATCAAATCCATTATTGCTAAAACTGTGAATGCAAATCATACTGATTGGTCTTGAAAGTTGGATAATACATAGTGGACATACTAAATAGTATTCAAGATTGGAATTGGGATTTTGCCACATTAGTTGATTTTTGAAAGGAATGCCATTTATTGGTTGAGTTAGATCACAAAGATTAATAGGCACTCAAGAAGATAAATTTAAGTTGGAATGAGGCCTCAAACTTGTACCTCGAATAGTTGTACAAAATGGATGAGTTTAGATTGAGGGCCTTTCAGAGAGCATCACTTTACAAATAAAAAATAAAGAAATACCATGCTTAATTAATTGAGAAGTGGGAGTTTATCCCAGGTTACTTGTATTGTTGTTTAATTAAAGATTGATACTATTATATGGGTAACTCAAATTAAAATTTTCAGGACCATCTATTGTGACTCAAGTATTTCCATCTGGAGTTGTGGAACTTAAAATAAGAAAAAGGTATGGTTCAAAGTAAATATTCAATGTGAGAAAAGGTATTTTATATCTATAGAAGAGGTACATCTTCTTGAAATTATCTACCTTGATGAAGTCTGAGTAGTCGAGGAAATCATAGTGTGTCGCGATATTAAATCAGACGATAATGGGAGGAAACCCAAAATCTTTATGTTGTACAGTATTTTATGCTTAATTATGTTTTAATTATAAGAAGGTAGATTGAGTTTATATGAATAGGTGCAGAAATAGGAGATAAGACAGAGTGAAAGAAGTCATAATGAGAAAGGCTAAGAAGAATCATTCACATGTGGATGAATCGTCTAAGGCTTATCATCCCAAAAGGAACAAATCAGAATAGAGCAATGTGGAATGGGAGAAAAGGTGGATGAGACATCTAATCTAAATTCTTTTGCCTTAAAAGGATCCCATTAATTGAAATGTAACTTGGGGTGGCAGAAGTACATGACACATCATAAAACTTGGATGATTTATTGAAGGTCTTATTCTCTCTCACAATATTTACTAGAAAGGTGAGCAATTAGGATGTCATTTAGAAGATCTATCCAAGCTTGTACGAGTCATCCAACTAATTATCCATAGGTAAGTTCCTTCTAGTTCGATGTAGAACCGACCTGACCCGACCCACCTTGCCTAACCCTAATATTTCTTAATGTTTTAATCCCTTATTCCACTCCCACAAAGCGTAACCGATTCCATCACAAACAGTTCAACCTCCACATTCTCAAGTAGCTTAAAAGCTTTAGATACACTCAACTCTAATCCAAATTTACTAAACTATAAGTTTTTATTTGTTTCAAGTTGTGAAAAGTAATATTCAAGACCTAGCCCGTGTATTTTGGAAAGACTTCTTACATAAAGGTGGTATTTTGAGTTAGTGTGGTAAGATTCTGAAAACCCTAGTCTAAGTTTCTTTATAAAATTAGAAGCATGTCTAAAATTCAGGGCAAAATCTGAGTAGCCTTAACATCTATTTGATATGTGACAAGGGTTTTTTTAATAAATATTAATTCTACATGTTCGTTGTGTTTAGGTTGTTAAAATTGTGTGTAATAGGTTTATGGTTGTATAAAATTCTTGATTGATGTTTAACACTGATACCTTATTGAGAATTGGTTTTCCCTTATTTTAGCAGTTATTTTGGTTGATCTGAGGCAAAAAGATGGTGAGGATGATTCGTACGACTTCGGATGACTCGTCCAACACCCATTATCAAAAAGGATTTTCACTGTTCTCTATTTGTATAGTGAACAATGGTGAGGAATGATCATCCAAATTTGGATGAGTAGTTCAATCCATCTTATCCAAAATATATTCCATTGTTTATCATATGAGTTTTAGATGATAGAGAGGACAACTCATCCAGAAGTGGACGAGTCTTCCGATTCGTATCATCCTCTAAATTGTACTCTGATTAAGAATTATGTTGGTGAGAATGAAACATTGATAACTCGATTACTCATCCACACTCACCATTCATGGAATTGTTCACTGGTTATGAACATATTCTTTTGTGTTATCTTAGTCAAATCCCAAGTCTAATACTTCTTTTGTAGGTACCAATGCCTCCGAAGTTAAAAAATAAGTGGGATGGTGGAAGATGGGGAAAAAGTACTTAGGGATTATGAGATGAATCTGACACTGAGTAATCAAAACAAAGGGTAGCACTAACTAGTATGCACCATGTAATCAAATAACAAGTAAGATCTTCCAAGTTTGAAAAGGAAGAGCCTTGTTCCTATGAGGAATTTTGAACAAGAAAGTGATGATGAGTATGATGAAACTGATTCAAGAGATGAAATTATCTTAGAATGTCCCAAACAAGTTCTTGAACCACAAGTGTACCATATTATCGAAAGCAATAATCATGAGTTTCGGGATGACCCTAGATGGTTGTGGAGGTTTTTGATAGGATTTATATAGACGGGCTTAATACTAATACATATAAAGCATTGATTTATTACCTAGAGATTGAGTGTGTATTCAATGATTATTATTTAGGATGGACAAATAAACCTATGGGACACTATTATCGAATCATAGTTCGAAATTCTATTAAAATTACAAAGCTCTTTTGTAGATCATGGCAGGGAAGGGGAAAAAAGCTTTTGATATGCCAATTGGAGAACGATCATTGTTCAAACAGTAACAATTGATATTTAATAATCAAAAAGATATTATTTGGACCCAATCAAACTCCCGCAACAAAATCAACCGAACTACTTATACAAGAGAGACCGCTGCAAAACCTAATATAAATGGTTTGCTTAAGTTTTCACTACTTATGAGCATCCATGATTTAAAAATCATAAGTTGCCCATTCAAAAATCATCCTTAAGCTTTAGTGATAAATTCTGGTAGATGCTTGTAAGAAAGCGCATTTGCCTAGAAGGGATGGATAATAAGCGAACAGATGAAGATATTGCATTAGGTCTAGCTTGATGTCTGGTATCGGTGAAATTATAGGAGAATCGTTGCTAAGTTAACAAGGATGTGATCACTAAAAACATATTATTCCATGCCATTTCCTTGTTTGGATGTAGCATTATGTGAATAGGTTAAGTTCTTGATTTTGTTGGGTATTGATATGAAGAGAGATGCACGGAAAACATATGACAGACAGGGGGGGGATGAAACAAAGGTGGAAGTAAAGAAGAAAAATTTGGGTTCATAATCGACTTGACACTTGGGGTTTGCTAGTCATATAGGAGGCGTGTGTTACTAATATAACTACTATTCTAGCAGTTCTATTTATCCCGACTGAGTTAAGATTGCAAACCCCACCATTAGAATAGCCAGAAGAAATTCTCGCAGCTTTTCTGTATGACTTTTGTAATGAACCTGAAGATTAGTCTTGTCATTTTAAATAAAATTACCATTTTACCATATATGAGAGTTGCAATTTTTCATAAGTATTCAATTTATGGGGTTGGTTTTTGAAGTGGAGCCTAATGTTGCACACTTTAGGATCTTTTTAGTTTTTTAAAGTCTTTATATTTCAATATGTCACTTTGTACATCATTTGGATTTCCGAGTCTCAAAATGAAATTATGTTAGTCACATCATCTCTGGAATGTGGAACTTAGCCTAGGAGGACCTTTGTTTTTAGTTCCAGGATTTTTGTGTTGATTTCATCTTATTTGACAGGATAAAGTTGAATTTTAAGGCTAAAGTTTGACTTTGTTCAACATTTCATCATTGGAAACTTATATTCAAATTTAGTTTATTTGGTTGGATTTGGTAGGTCATTTTTTTAAAAAGGGTTCAAAATATTTTCTAGAAGTTTCAAAGGAAAATTTTCTTTTTAGGTAAAGTTTCCTTTTTTAGTACCTTGATAGGTGTCGAGTAAAGGAAACTTTGGATTCATATTTTAATGATTCCATTTAAGTCTGAGTAACCAAATTTAGTGGGGTAGCATATATGGTTTGTTTACAACTCTGAACAAATCTCGAGGATTCAATTGGACTTTTGCATTTAATGCATTTAACTTTCATTCCTTGTTTTTGATGCAGATGAAATTACTCATCTCAACCGCATGAATGAGCATCTTGATGATGTGACTCATTTTATAAGTCATCACGATCACACGCCTAGGTGATGCAATTGCGTAAATATTCCTCAGCTCATTGCGGTTGTATAAATTCCTTTTGGGATTGTGTAGATAAAATTTATTTCCTAAATCTATTACACGTCACGATTGCATGGGTGACCATCATGATTGTTTAAAGTACTGCATCCAGTGCACTTGAAGTAAAACCATTGTTCACGAGCTCATTCCCCACGTTTCACCATTTTTGACTTAAAGAGGTCACTTAGGTGAAGTAACGATTATTAGGGGTGGATTTATGGGTGAAGTAACGATTATTCACTCAGGTACTAAATTCAAGAATTTGAGGTTAAACTAAGAAATAAAAAATTGCTGATGACTTGATTTACTTATCCTCTATCAAGTTGAGTTGTTGCATAGTCATTGTGATAACCGATTGGGGTTTATTGAACTTGTTTGAAATTGATTGTTGATTATGCCCGTGTGTAACCCTACTCCCATGATTCAACATTGTATTTGATAGTTTTCCCATGTTGAGGCTTGTTGATTTTTTTTATTGTGTTATATTTCTCCTTAATTTTGATAATTATATTGCTGTTAGGTTTGGCACTTGATTTCAAACATGCGAGAGTATTAATGATTAGAATGACAATTAATCTTTTCAACCAAGGGTTGAGGTGGCTGTATGGCCCTATCTTGCTAGTTAAGTTTGATGTGGCAAAATTATCTAGAATTGTCTATTAAGTATGAGGTGGCTAGTGGTATACGGATTAGCTAGACCGATGGGTCCTGACCATACCATATAGCGTCATGCCTGTGCGGTAAGTGATTACTCATTATGGAACTAATAATATGTGATACTATTGCCACATAAAGGGGAAATGTGGTTGATGTGTGAGTTCCGATACTTCTAGGGCACATAAGGCAATCTTGCATTTTATTCCATGGCATTGTATGTAATGTACATGGATAGCTACTAGATTGATTTTCTTTTTTAAGAGCATGTCTTTCATGTATAATCTTTCTCATTTACCTATATATTACTGAATTGTCCCTTATGCCATGTTGTAGCAGTGATATAATGAGTCTGAGATGGCTACACGAGTCATATACACTTGAGATTGAAATTAAAGTTTCTTGAAAGTGATGAAAAATGACAAGAAGTTCCTTTATTGATGATGAGTTGAAAAGATTTGATGGATCTAGATGATATCGAAATTATGAGATGCTTGGGTATGATATTGCTAGATTATTTTTTGTTACCTATTCATATTTGTGTCCATTGCACGGGTTGGTTTTGTGTTGCATCATATGCACCCCATCTATGCATTCAGACTTGTGGAGTTAAAACTAATCGAGGTTCTATGGACTCCATAATGACGCCTTGGTATAATAAATGACATTCATCCCATGAGTTGTGAGATGGACTCGAGAGAGAGGCCGCCTAAAAAATGGCTAGGTATAGGATTCTATGGTTGATATAAATTAAGTGGTTTCATTTGAGTACCGATACATCATTGATTTGACTACTAATTCCTTATAGATATTATCTTGAAACAAATCTGGAGTTGGTTGTGGTTAACAATCTGGGTTGTTGTTTCACTATTGGTTTCTTTTGAGATGTTTATTAATGTTATCACCCCTAGACCCTATAATTATTGGTTACTTTAATTACAAATTTTTGGTGTTGTACGGATTATATCTCTAAGTCTTGAGGATTGTGGTTGCGATAATTGGAGTAGTTCATGACCTATCATTATATTGCTTTAGAGCCATGTCAGGGATACTTTTTAGGTACACATTATTTATTTAGTACTCATTCCCTTGATTTCTACATTTGTGTAGGTGTAGATTCTGGTGTCGTTTGATCAACCTCCTTTCGATCAAGATGAGGTTGAGTTTTCAAAGACTTGAGGTAGTTATCTTCCATTTTCTAGATGCCCAAACTCTTCTATTTATGTATTAGATTCTACTTGAGGATTCTAGACATTTGAGACTAATGCTTTTTTATCTATGTATTTCTCATACATAGAGGCTTGTATATAGTGAACTAGTTTTGGGGTTGTTATGCAGTTGCATTTTACGTTGTATCATTTTTTTCTTCTCACTGATTTATTATTTTCAATACTTATCTTATAGAAATATTTAGCCTTTCTTATCTAGGAGGGTAAGGTAAGTTCCATCATGACTTAGCCTTTTAGGTCTTGAAAAGTTAGTAGTAGAGCTATAGGTTCATGGGTCTTACATTGTATAATACAAGGTACGGTAGAGTGTCCTACATCAATGTAGAGATGTTATTACGTATTTAAGAGGATACGTAGCCATTAGGAAGTTGTTCCCTTCATTTTTCATTCTTATCTTGCATTATGTTTATTCCTGCTTGAAGATGAGGTTTGTTTAATGGCA
>JBDJHY010900556.1:0-14814 GCA_039654485.1 Withania somnifera
ATTTACTGCTTTTATTATTATTATGTACTCAACGGGCCCTCGAAGCCTACTGGGTACGGGTTTCTTCGGCATCTTGTACTCATACTACACTTCCATATGTGCAGATCCAAGTACAGGTTCCCAACCGTAACTATAGCTAGCTGTTCGTGCAGATTTTATTTACTTTAGAGATTCAGGGTGAGCTTGACATCCGTCTTTTACCTGCTTCTCTTCGGCTTGGGATTTCTATTTGATCTCCTTGTATTTCAGAAACATAGTTCTATTTACATTATGGATTCTTGTTTTACCTATTGGTTCATTTCACATTGATACCGGGTTTTAGGCATGTTATTGAATTTATGACTTCCGTTTTATTTCTTTTGTACACTGTTTATTGAATTTGTGCTTTCCGCCTTTGATATAGTAGTCCTCCGCTTCGAACTACGGGGTTGCTTCTCCTACTATTGGTATAGTATGTGCCATCATGATCAATGAAATCGGGTCGTGATAGATATATCTCCTCCTTAGTTGGGCTTCCTGGCATAAATCCAAACTGATTATTAGAGATAATTCTCATCTTCCTCATCCTCAACTCCATTACCCTTTACCATACCTTCATCGTGAGGCTTATCAACTTGATACCCCTATAGTTGTCAATTCTGGATGTCTCCCTTGTTCTTGTACAAAGGGATGATTGTACTCCATCTCTATGCTTCAGGAATCTTCTTTGTCTTTAAATTAATGTTAACAACTTGGTCATCCATGCAATACATGCCCCTCTAGAGCTCTTTAAAAATCCACTGAAATCTCGTCTGGCCTATTCTCTCTACCGTTACGCATCCTACGAATAGTGCTCTTGACCTATTCCAACCATAAGCCTACAATAACCATAATCTAACATCTCTCCGAGTGTTCCAAACCACCTAGCACAACATCTGTGTCTCCCGCATCGTTCAAAAGCTTATGGAAGCATGATTGTCATTTCTTCTTAATGTGGACATCATCTACCAAAAATTTACCATCCTCTCCCTTGATACACTTCAGTTGGTCAAGGTCACACGTCCGCCGCTCCCTTGTCCTGGCTAGTCTATGTAATTTTTTATCCCCACCCGCTTCCTCTAATTCTGCATAAAGTCTCTCAAAATTTGTTGTCTTAGCTTCCATAACTAATAACTTTGCCTCTTTTCTCGCCTTCCTGTACTCCTCCGTATTCCGCTGCTTCTCCTCCTTGGTCTTACTCTCCACCAACTCCACATAGACTCTATTATTCGCCTCTACCTTCACCTTAACTTCTCCATTCCACCACCAGTCACCTCGATATGTATCCAAACGGCATCTTGAGACACCCAACACCTCTTTCGTTGTGTCCGTAATGCATATGAAAGTCTGATCCTACATACTATTAGTATCCCCACTACTTTCCTACGCCCCTACCTCCATCAACTTTTCCCCTATCTGTAGGGCACTTGCCATCGTCAAGCTTCCCCATCTGATCCTAGGTTGATCATCAACAACCCTTTTCTTCCTCATCCTCCTTATCTCTAAATCTATCACCAAAAGCTTATGTTGGTTTGAAAGGTTCTCCTTCGGGATAATCTTGTAATCTTTACAAATTCTTTTGTCTCTCTGCCTAAGGAGATTAAAGTGTATCTGAGTCTTCTCCACCGAATTACGGAAGGTAATCAAATGTTCCTCCATCTTTAAAAAGCTTGAGTTCTCGACCACTAACTCGAAGGCTCTAGAAAACTCCAAAAGAAACACTCCTCATTCATTTTTTCTCCAAATTCAAAGCCTCCATGCACCTAGACATCACTCTTGGAAGATGACCCAATATGCACATTGAAATCCTCTCCTATGAAAAGCTTTTTAGTAATGGACAAATATATCAACATCTCATCCAAACTCTCCCAAAAGCTTTTATTTTCCTCCTTGCCTAAGCCTACTTGCGGAGTGTATGCACTAATAATATTTTAAGTAGACCCTCCAACCACAAACTTAATCAATATCAACCTATCGTTAACCCTCCTAACTTCTACCTCCTGCTCCTTAAGCTCATCATCTACTAAAATCCCTACCACATTCTTATTCTTTACATCTCCTGAGTCCCATAACTTATCCATATCTCACACCTTAGAACCTACCCACTTGGTTTCCTATGCATAAACTATGTTAATCCTTCTCTTCTTAAGAATCCTTACAATTTTTATGTACTTACCTTGTAAAGTACCTATATTCCAAGACCCACTCTTAACCTAGAGGTTTCTTACCCCACCTACCCCTTCTATCTCTCGCCCCCAACCCCGATTCCTCTTTCGATGTCAACCTTACAATCCCACCCGACCGAAGACAAACCCTATCCTACCATCATTTATCAAAGCCACTCCATAAAGCACAAATAAAACAGGATAATACTAACAAACCTACTTAACTAAAAAGCAACTACAACACAAAAAATACACGAAATATGGCACTTAAAAAAGCACTGCTCTCGTCTGGAAAACTAATAGGTAACATACAATAATTAGAAACTACCAAATCAAACATAATACCAAGAAAAAATGAGAAAATAACAATTAATGTCAAAGACTAATAAAAAAAATCAAGAATGATTATCGTAAACAACAAATATCATAAAAATGGATACTGTAAATAGTTAGCAAGGATTAATATTGCATTAAAGATTAAATATATAACTCATTGTCAAAGACTAAATACAAATTTCAAGAACGAATACTATTAGCAATACCAAAACCAGCAAGCAATCAATAGAAACACCACACAATTAGCAAAATCCACCAGTTAAGGCAAGGATTAATGTAATATTAAAGACAAAATCAGTTAGGCAACAGTAAAAGGAGAGGAACATGTAACTTAATATTTTATACAACCAGTCCAAACAAGTATTAATATAGTATAAATATTAAGGATAGAAATCACCGAGATTCGAGCAGTTCTCTTTGACCAGTCTTTTGAATTTCGGCAAATTTTGAGGCCGAAATTGATCACCGGACTGTTATTCCTTACCAGTTAAATCTTTTCTCTTGGTGTCACAAAATATATGAATCCCTTCTATTGCAATCTTGTAGAAAAAAGAGAGAAATCGACGTGAGAGTTGTCGTAATCGGTAGTGGTAACCTGCATGAGGTTCACTGGGATAATCAGTGATGAGCGGCGTGAGACTTGGGAAATTGAAAATTGCAACAGTGTTCTGTTGGGTGTTATTGATATATCAGAACAGTGCAACCATAGCTTAGATATTAGTGACCAAAGATCCAAAATTGGCGATCAAAATTTTGGGCTTATTTCACCTTCTTATGTTTTAGGGCAGTGAAATGGTGCACAAATCTCGTCTAAGATCGATGTTCATTCATGGAAGATAAACCAAAATCAAACCCAAGATAGATTAAACCCATCACAAATAATATTTTTGTAGTTACTTGCTTTGGTAGATTGCACAGTTACTATAGAATTTGAATTCTGGGGAATTGTAGCTAGGAAATGCTAATTTATTGGCTACCTAGTTAATCCCTTTGAAACAATGCTTAACATTTAGGGGTTGTTTGACAGTTGGTCTTATTTTTTATGCAGAATTTGGTATAACGTACTAAACATAACATATATAGCTATTTTTTATTAAAAATATTTATTTCCTTAAAAGTACCTTCCATATTTATAGATTTGATTTTCCTTGCAAATCTTTATTATTCATTCTTAAATATAAAAACAAAAAAAGTTTGGTATTCTCACTTAAATATCAAGGGGTAAATTATCATCTTAATAAATTAAAAATCTATGAAATTCAAAGATTGATATTTGAACTAGTATGCAACATTTAGCTTATTATAAAAAATAATAACTATACATACAAATATATGCTTTAAGTTATCCATCATTTTTTTCTCTTAAGTTTCATTAATACAACAATTCAGAAATATGTATCACTGATTAACCTAAAAATCTAGAAAGATTTTGAAAAGATTTGTAAGAATTTGAGGGTATTTTTGTCTTTACATATAATTCATACCAAACAAATGACATAATAATACCACACCTAATACAATACATGTATTGTTTATCCTATTACCCTTAGGGGTCATTTGGTACATGATATAAGGTGGGGTATCTTATTATTAATCTTGGTATTAAATTTATACCATGTTTGATTAATGGTATAAACTTATCCTGGGACTAATTTAATCCATTAACCAAACATTGTGTTAATTTTAATATCAAGGTTAATAATGGGATATCTCACCTTATCCAATCCAAGGAGGAATAAGGTGGGACTATTTTATACCATCTTCTATACGATATAAATTAGTCCAAAAATTATAATCCTGAGATAATTTAGTCCGCATATCAAACGAGCCCTTAAGACATTAATCTAGACCATAGAATTCAAACTCTGAACTTCCTTAATTTGATATTCTCTCTACGGGGTTGTGATAGAAGAGGTAACACAGCGCACAGTCATCTTGAAATCACTTTCTTCCATAATGTGATCATGGCCTTTTTTGAAACACCAATTCACCACAAAAACTGAATAGGTTGTCTCAGTTCAGTAGCTAGTTTCCTTATCCCAACACTAAGGAAAAACCTAGTAGCAATGAAGTTAAGAACCTTCATATCATATTTCGCATTACCATACTTAGTGCTTGCACCTATTCCATACCTCCCAAGTTACTAATGTAGGGAGCCATTTGGCTAAACACAGATTAGGGACTTCAGGGGCCGTCGGAGAGAAGAAAAGTTATGTTGAAATTAGTTATGTTGGGATTAGTTATTCTGGGATAAGTTATATTGGAATTAGTTATGTTGAGATTATTTATTTTTTGGTTTATTGTATTTAAAATAATATGCATTGCATAAAAGTTGTTTGTTTTTAAAAATACCCTCCATTTTATTTAGTTTTTTTATATTTTCTTGCAAGATTTATTATTTCATTCTTTAAAATAGAACTTTCATCTTGTTTAGCTTAAATTTATTGGCATGTGCATTTTCATGATTATGCATGTGTATTTAAAAATAAAATTTTCATCTTACTTATCTTAAAAATAAAATTTTTATCTAGAATATAGTAAATTTAAAAAAAAAATTATTATTGAGACTTGTTATAACAATACTAAATAGAAAGCATTTCATCAAACCGGTTCTCTAGTGTAGCAACTAGTAATGGATCTAGCATTAGTGCCATTACAAAATTTAATTTTTTCATGAAACTTAGTTCCTAATATGTCCGCGAAGAAGTCTTTTTCAGAATACATAGGAGGAACTACAAAAATAGCAACATTGTCCAAAAACTTCGAGGTTTCTCCTTCCTCAGCCATGGCATCTACTACTCCATTTTTTCCCGGTAGCAGTGTTGTACCGTGGATCCTCTTTCTTTCTTCAGTAAGTACCTAAAATATTCAATTTAGCATTGTAATGGAGGTTACCATAATGAATCATCACAATTATTTCAGAAGAATCAACATTGATTTCAATAGGTAAAAAATTATTTGTAACCACTAGTTTTAAGCCTTCAAGAATAACTAGCAGTTCCATTTGGTTGTTGATACTTCTAGTAAAACTTTACATATAAACAAGAATCTATTTTCCTTTGTGGCCTCCAATTACACCCTCAATACCCCCTACGCCAGGGTTACCCAAGCTAGATCCATCAGAGTTCAGCTTGTACCACTCAAAGGTAAGGACAACCCAACGAATGTCAATAGTTTGGTAGATTATTAGGGGGGAGGGGGTCATTCAGATATAGGTGATTTATATTCCATAGAATCATAATATTCTTTATCGAAGGAGGGTTTATTTTTGGCTTGGTTGAACAAGTTGTGATTCTTGTTCTTCCAAATGGTCCAAAGAGAAAAGAAAACAAGGCATTTCCAGCTAATATGGTTGTTGAAGGTCCTTTCACCAAGCCTTTTCCAAGTTATCACCCATTCTGAAGTTCTGAAGTCTAGACAAGTACAATTAAGGTCATCATTCGAGCAATTGAAGAGGTTTCTCCAAAAGGTAGTGATTGTATCACAGTTGAGGAAAATGTGGTTGTTGTTTTCTACTTGGGAATTACAAAAGTAGCATTGGGCGCTGATATTTAGGCTCATATTCACAAGAGTATTATTTCAAGGTAGCCTATTATGCTGGAGTTGCCAGAGAAAGAATTGAATCTTGGAGGGGGCTTTAAGCTTCCAGATCCAAGAGAAGAAAGGGTTGGGGGTAGCTCGTGGCTTCTTGTGGTTGGACAAAAAAGAGTAAGAACTCTTACAAGAGAAGATGACATTAATACTGAGGTTCCAAATTGGTAAATCTACATTAAGCCTATCGTGAGGGTAGAAGGTTTGCATAATGTCTCTATTGATAGTCTTAGGAGGGGTCAATAAAATCTACTAGAAGTCCTAAGTTCCATTTACCCAGACATAGGTAGTTTTAAGTTGGATAATTAGGAGGTAATGGGTCCTTTAATGATCTTACTGAGGGTAGTAGTATTTAAGAGTCAACTGTTTGGCCAAAAGTTGTCATTATTGTCATTCTTGACAACCCAATAGGTTCCCAATTTGCAATCTTCCCACCATCTCAAGATGGATTTCCAAGTGTGGAGAAGTTGTTTCTTTGTGAGAGTCTCGAGTGGGATTACTTGTCCATCAAAGTTTTGGCACTTAGGGAAGTAGGATTCCTAAGGAATATCTAGGCAATACTGGCTAAGATGGCACAGTTCTTGATTTTAGCTTTTTGGATACTCAAGCCACCATCATACTTGTGTTTTATGATGGTAAACCCTATTATGAGGTGCAATCTTTTCCTCTAGTCAGTAGAGGCCAAGATAAAGTTCCTCTGAGCTCTATTGATGAGTTGTGGATTTTGGAGAGTAGAAATTACATTTGCATAACATGTTTGGTAGGCTGTTCAGGGAGGCTTTAGCTAGAGTGGTTTTGGCTTCCTTGATTATGAATTTAGTTTTCTAACCAACCAATTTATAGTTTATATTTTCTATGATGAATTGGAATTCTCTCTTAAGAGGTATTTTATGAAGGATGGGGAGCCTTAAGTATTTCCCTAAAGAGGGTCTAGGTATCATATTAAGGGTATTAGAGAGGAGATGAGAGTCATCTTGAGTGCAATTCTTAGAGAAAATGATGTTAGACTTAGAGGGGTTAATTCTAAGAATAGAGTGGGTGCCAAAGCTTGCTAGAGTCCTGAAGATTGTTTCATAATTACCTATGGTAGCTTTTGCAATGAGAGTGATTTCATCAACAAAGAAAATAGGGGAAATCTTAGGCCCATTCCTGCTGATGGATACAATGGTCCATTTAAATATAGAGAGAAGTTCCATGCATATAATGAAGAGATAAGGAGACATATGGTCACTTTGTCTTATCCCTTTTGATGGGTAAAAAGAAGGGTTTTGCTCTCATTGATCAAGACACTGATAAGGTGTGGAGATGCATGACATGATGAGTTTAATGAGGTTTCTATGAAATTTAAAGTAATACAGGGCATATCTAATAAAAGACTAGTCAAGTGTATCAAAGGCCTTCTTTAGGTCCACCTTTAGCATCATGAAGGGGGATTTGCCCTTTATTTTAGAGAAATAAGTGAAGTACTCCTGAAAAATAATAGAATTATCCGTTTCCCTCCTATTAGTGAGGAAGCTTATTGGGGTTCACCAATGATGGAAGGGAGTAGGGGCTTAATCCCTTTGACAATAATCTTTGTAATGGTCTTGTACTGGGTGCTATAAAGGCCTATTGGTCTAAAGTTTTTTAGAGTAGAGGCATTGTTACTCTTAGGGATTAAATAGGGGTAGGTATGGTTGATGTCTTCCTCTATGGTGCACCAGGAGAAGGTAGTTTCGAAAAACTTGGTAATTTAGGGACCTATAATATCCAGTGCTTTTGGAATAACATAGAGTGCATTTCATCGGAGCCAGGAGCCTTAAGGGGTTTGAAGGAGAAAACAACCTATTTAACATCATCCACATTAGGGATTTTGTTAAGTTAGGGTGCTTACCTTAGTTGATTCTTACCCTAGAGGATGGGTTAGTCTGACTCTAAGCTGTCCACAGTCATGCTTAGTGGTGAAAATCTTCTAGAAGGAAGCTTAGGTTTAGGAAAAGATGGCTACTAGTTCATAGACCTAGTCCCCAATTTCATCTTATAGGGCACTAATGTTGTTCCTCCTCCTTTTATTTACAGTAGATGTATTAAATAATTTTGAGTTGCTTTCCTCCTCAGTTAACCAGGTAATTCTGGATTTGAGTCACCAAAATTGCCACTCACTAAACTCCTTAGTAAGGTCAGCCTCCTGGCTATGGAGAAAAGAATTGGTATGGTAGTTGGGAGAGGTTTGGACTCCAAAAAGTCTGGAGAGGATGATATTCTTTCTATGGAAGATGTTTCAAAGACCACTCTGTTCCATTTGAGTGCGTTTCTTTCAAAGATATGGTTGGTCTCATTGAGGGCAATATTATTGTTAAAGAATTTTCTAACAACATCAGCGAAGCCTTCATGAAAGAGCCACATGGACTCTATCCTAAAAGGTTTAGTCTAACACAAAGACATGTTATTAAGGTTTAGGAGGATGAAGAATTGATCAGAATGGGTCATAGGTAGGTTGGTGACCTTAGCTTCAAGAAATTGATGGATCTATCTTCATTAGCCCGTATCTATCAATTCTTTTTAAGATGAGGCAATTCTTTTTTCTGTACCTTTTCTTGGTCCAGGTATACTTGCTCCCCCTGAACCCAAGTTTATTAAGCTTGATGTGGTTGATGCAGTCCCAGAAAAAGCTAACCCTATTATTATTAATGAGACTGCCTCCAAATTTTTCAGAGGCTTTCAAGATTTCATTGAAGTCTCCTCTAATGAGCCACTTTCTTTGGGAATTATTGTTAATGATGTCAACTATGGTCATTAACTCATCCCTAAGTATGTTTTTTTTCTATCAAGATTATCACTAGCATATATAACATTCAGGAACAAAATGAAGGAGGTGGGGGACACTAACTTGAACAGTGGCATGGATGCCCTGTTGAGAGATGGAGATGTCATTGATGGAGATAGAGTCCCTATTCCACATCAATACTATGACACCAGAGTGGACCACATCACTAGACTGGATTTGATTAGAGAACCCCAAAGATTCAGTTAACATCTTGTGGTCTGTCATCCTTGTTTAAAGTAGTTCAATAATGGAGGGTTTATGGATAATGATCATGGATGAGAAGTATCTTCTAAATTCGTGGCCATTAGATCCCCTAGCATTCCATATTATGATGTTATTCATCATTGGGTTAATTTGGTTTTGATTAGTCTCCCTAAGGGGTGTTTCCCTTTCCAAGATTAGCAGGGATAACATGGTTCCATTGTCTTACTCTTCTTGGTGAGGGGATTCAGAGTTGTCAAAAAGAACCCCATTATGGAGGATCTTGGTGATTCTATGTCTATTCCTAACCTTGTAAGGTTCTTGGGGCATAAAATAAGGGCCCTGCAACACAAACTCTAGGATTAGAGTTCTTTCTGGGTGATAACTTCTATTTTTGGTACCTTTAGAATGCTAGGAAATCCTCCATTTACCTGTTGCTCTCCTGAAGTAGTTGCATGGTTTTCTTTTTCTCTACAAGTTTTGACGTCAAGGCTAGTTAAGTTAGGGATGTTGTTGGGCTCTGGGCTTGTGTTGTAGAGTTCCCATTCTCTCTCATAAAATCTAGCCCTTTGGCTAGGAGTCCTAGCACTAGGGTGGAAATAATTATAGACTTTGAAAGACTTCACTAATTGTTGCATTGATGGATTCTCGAGTCATTGGGGTTTTGGGATTATTGGGTGTTGAGCTTAAACATTATGGTCAACCAAATATTGTGGCCCATATTGATAAGACCTTGGTTCAATCCCTTCATTACCAAATAGAAGGGGTAGTGGGGATTCTAGATCGAAATCCCAATTTTCATCCCTACCACTTCCAATTAAAGTGGAATGGTTTGTCTCGATAGACCCATCTCAAACCATGAGGTCATAGCATGGTCCATGGGAAGAGGCTAGGTGAAGGTGAGGGTTGTTTTATGGAGTGGATTGGGAAGGGAAGCCATAAGAATTCTTAGGGACTTTCAAATGAGCCTTCGCTTCACAATCCCTCTGTTTAATATCACCCATGATTTATTCATCATTATTACGATTGGTACGAGCCGTGAATGATGGTTGTAGCATCATTTCTACATCAATCTTTTCAATAGACTTAGGTAGAGAAGGAGTGGATAGAGTATCATGTACAGTAGGAGAAAATGTAGAGGGGGCGATTTCTTAAGATCAGTGATCCTTTCAGTGTTTCCCTTTGGCGACTGCAGAGAAGTAACAGTTTGGGGCTTGGGGTAGGTAGGGGGATTTGACTCGCAACTGTTGCAGTCAAATCAGAGGAATCTTTAGTCCTTTTGAGGGAATCATCACTTCTAGGTTGGGTATGGGGCCCACAATCTCTATTAATTTTCTTTTCATGATTACAGAACGAGGGCCATTGGTTGAGGAATTTTTAGGCTAACATTGTTTGGGCTTGTCGAGATTCCATACCTTGGCCTATCTGAAACATTTGCGTTTGGTCCCAGATTACCAGGGTTGGGAAATGACCCATTCCCTTTAGAAACCTTGGGTTTTGGTACAATACTCTGCCGCCCTTGGGTCTCGATGGAAGAGTGGGGTTAGGGTACTTACCTGATTTTCTCTTTGTTTCCTACGTTGGGTTGGTGGGGTTTCTCCCGTTGTTCCTTGGTATTCTTCTAGGAAAAGACAATGTGTTCTATTCCCGCAAGAATTTCTTCCTTGGTGGTGTTATTTTTTGATCTTTTAGGGGTGTTGGGAATTATGGTGGCATGGGTACAAGATGGTTTCGTGTGTCCCAGCCTTCCATAACCCTTGTACAGTATAATCTCTCCCTCATATTTGATTTTCTGCTTTTAGCATCCTATTCTGATTAAGGTTTTGACTGGTGAATCCATTAGGACTTGGACGCATATTTTTGTGTATTTGTCCCTCAGGTTCGATGAGGTGCATGCATCGATGTTCAATAGGCGGAACATCCTTCTCCCAATCTTCTCAAGAATCTTGTCGTTGTAGAACTCTATTTGGAGTTGCAACAACCTGAGCCAAATTGATGTGGAGTTAATGGTGGATACCTCTGGGATGAAGTTGGGTCCCTCGATAAACCAGGGACCCTTTTGGAGAGTCTTCTTTTGGATTTCGTTGGAGTTCACCTTGTCTATGAAGAAATCCTAACCTAGGTCAATTAGGTTGAAGTTATCTTTGATTTTCTATATTTCAGTGATCTTATTCTTGATGATCAAATGATTGAACTTTTTCCCAAAGATCTTGATAATAATAAAGTGTCTCCATGGGGAGTAGAGTCTCTGTTTTTCTTCTATTGGCAGATCTATGAAAGCTAAAGCAAGATCCTCATCGTTGTTGATGGCTTCTTGCAGTCCCAGATCCGATAAGTAATTTGTGGTTGATTGGAGGTTTACCTCTTACCGTGCTTCCCAATAGGATGGTCTTGGGGATTTATCTTCGTACGTATAATCATGTAGATTGGTGGGTTCCGGTGGAATCGAGGGGGCGGTCACCGCTCAGGAAACGACTGGTAGGACATATGGATTTAAAATAAGGGTTTTTTGTCGGTGGAGTTAGAGGGTATTGGAGTTTCTCTCTCTAGGAATTCTTATTGTTAAAAAAATTATTGTTAATGTCACTTTATTTATGGCATAACACTCATGTAATGTAAAATATTAAAAGTATCTTTATTTTAATTGATATATACAATATAAATTTTTAAGTGGTTAAAACATTATTTAAAATAAGTGGAATCAACATTTCTATTACTCCTAAAAATTTAAAATATAAATAAAGAATTAGAAAATTCAACGTATAATATAATATATTCAAAAATTAAAAAATTATTTATATAGTGTAACTTTTTAATTAAATAATATGAAGAATTATCATAAAAATAACAAATAGTGAGGGTTGTGAATATAGTAATAAATTGTATTAAAAATGATGTGAGTATACATGAATATGAAAACTGATGTATAAAAAGGAATTAAGGGGATACTTTTATCATTTTACATAAGTTATCCGGAGATAAGTTATTCCGATATTACTAATCCATCCAAATATAAGGATAATTTATTCAAAGACTAATTGTTAATCATTAAATAAGTTATCGCGTGTTTTACAACCAAACAAGGGACGACCCCTAAGTTTCACCAGTTAGGACATCTTCAATCCAAAATTTTATTTTTATCTCTAAACTAGTATAGTACCCTGTGCGATGGAGGCAGTTGTTACAAAGCTACAATATTTATCTTGTTGAGTATGTGGGGCTCAAAATGAGTTTGAAAAGAATATATTGGAGATGGAACAAAGAAAAGTTTAGGTGCCTAAGATCATTAGATCACAAAGAAATATTTCTGTTATAGGATTGACATATATAACATCATAATTTAAGAAATAATTGTACATTTTTGTTAGCAGCTTATCTGAATTACTTATACAAAATTACACTTTTCCTATCATAGAGATGACAAGGTAGTTATAGAAGAGTAATAAAGAACAGTATTATTTCGAATGATTATTTATTGTCTTCGCTCCCTTAGATTTTAAAAATTGCGATTCACCAATTCAATATTTACAAAAAAATGTACTTTTATTTCAAACGAAAATTGCTGCAGAAACGGACACAATCTAATGAATATTATTTTTGAGGAAAGCGTAGCGTATCAATTGCAAAGGATAAGCAATTGATATCAGGTGAAGGCCTTCTATAATTCTATTGGACTACCAATGAATTTTCAAACCAAATATTCTGTGTGGTATAAAATGAAATAGGGGTCAATGAAATTTTTGTATGCATATAATTGACAATCTCTTCCAATAACTACTCCTGCAAATGAAAATAACACTTTATTTTTTTACTTTTTCATATAGAGATACAAATATTTATTCATGTCATCAATCTCTATTTCTTTTTAAAATGTAAAATTGTTTATCACTGTGGAAAGAGAAATTCTTGAATAGTTAAAGTGATAATGTCCAGCTTTAATGAAGTCGTTTTTACTTTAAAGTTTTAATGCTTGTTGTTGAAAGGATTGCTTCTTCTTTTCTCCCTTCATTTATCAAACTTAAATTAGTCAAAGTCTAATATAAAAATGCAAAAGTAAATAATAAATAAGCAGAACTATGGATGATGAATCCTAAAAGAGATCAATAATTATCTAAACGTGGATGAACACTTTTTGAATCACGGGCAACAACAACGTTAAGCAATATACCCGCAAAAAAGATCCCAGGGTGGTCCCCGGGGTAATTCTCTGATGCTTAAGTTAGTATTAAGCTGTACAGGAATTCCAATAGTATTTTAGAGTAGTATTATGAGTGTACCTTTGTCTCTGAACTTCTTGGGCTTTTATAGATGCTTCTGATGATCAAGTTTGGTACTGTTGGGAGTCCGGAGGGATTTCTGGGATGACATTAATTGCTGCCTCTAATCATAGTAAACTTACTATAACTCTACTACTTATAAATAGTAATCATGATTTTTTTAGAATCCTTCTTTTATTAGGAGTCCTCTTAATTATGGCAGTAAATATTAGTCATTAAAGGTACATATTATTTCTAATTAATATCGCTATTCTACATTTATCAGACCTTTTGTCTCTTAGTATCTTGTCCTGCTTAATTCAGGAAGTTCATATTGTTGATGCACCAAAATTGTTATCTTTCAAATATGAGAACGACTGTGAGGCATATTCACCTGATAAAATATGTCTGTGTGTGTTAAATATTGGTACTTGTCAGAATCTCATAAGGCTAGAATTTGTGGAGGCCGGAATTGATGATGCGTTTCTCTTAGAGCTTATACCAAAACTGCACTTCATCAAGGAGGTGATCTTATACTTCTGTGAGTACTTGAATGAAATAAAAATCTCAAGTTCAACATTCGAGGTATGTAGCATAGTTAAGTGTGATTTATTAGAGCAAGAAATTTTTTATACGCCCAAGTTACTCACCTTAGCCTTCTCCAATCAACATACACTACCTTCTTTATCTCTAAGTGCTTTAAGACAATGCAGAATTTCCATAAAGTATGACACTATATTGTATGCTGAGCAGTTGAAGCACTTACGGAGATCTCTAGTTGAGTTGCATGATCAGGTTGTAGACTTGACATTGCCTAGTATTAATAAGGACTTGAGATTAGCAAGTGAAATTGATCATCTTCCTCCACCTGAAGTTGAGAATTTATTTTATTGTCTGAATTCAAAATATTCATCTTTCTTTGATGTCATCTTCTCAATTTGTTGGCTCAAGAGTTTAATAATACAGTACTGTGACCAATATTTTAGAGAGTTTCTACGTCAACAGTTGTTGAAGGAGAGACAACGGAGATTTATTGAATGTACTTGGAAAGAGTATCTCATGAACTCTCAGATAGAGTACAAGAATAGGACGCGAAATGATTGGATGGCTATTGATAGGAAAATATTGGCAGCTGATCCTCGTATTATTGAAGAGATGAATACAATGCGCTTCAAGCAAACTCAAGGAAAAGAGAACAATAAATATTCATATATTTCAAGGTAAAAAATAGTTATGTACAATATGATATCTCTCGCGTTTATATTTTCCCTGGTACTTGCCAGCCCCTCTCCCTTTTGGAACAATTAATGGAGTTCATTATTTGTGCAGATGGATACCAAGTTGGATAGCTCATAATGGAGTGACAATCTGGATGGATAGGTCATTCTTCTGTTATTTCTTCTTTGCTTTATTTCTTTGATCCCATTTTTATTTCTTCTTT
>JBDJHY010900666.1:0-14813 GCA_039654485.1 Withania somnifera
GCCTCACCAAGGTGACCTTACCAAGATGACCTCATCAAGACGACCTAGAGGTGATGGCGTAATCTCTCCAAGGCAGCCTCGCCAATGTGACCTCACCAAGATGACCTCATTAAGGAAACCTAACGGGCATTGGTGTTACTTTGCCAAGGCGATCTCGTCATGGTGACCTCACAAAGATGACCTTATCAAGGCAACCTCGGGGTACTAGCGTAGTCTCTCCAAGGAGGCCTCGCCAAGGTGACCTTGCCAAGACGACCTTGTCAAGGCAACCTCAGGGCACTGGCGTAACTTTACCAAGGTGACCTCTTCAAGATGACCTCATCAAGGCAACCTAGGGGCACTGATGCAGTCTGTGGTCTACACCAACCCAAGGAAAAACTCTAAGGGTCTCAAACAAGAATCAAAAGCCCCCAATCTAGCAAACCCATAATGCATTTTGGGTGGAGAAACACATCATAAAGCAATACCCAACTAGAATTTAGGAATTGCACATAATCCAACTAGGAAGTAAGGATAGAACACCTATAAACCAATCTGGAAAAAGGGATAAACATCGATAAGCCAATATGGGAAAAGGGTAAAACATCTATAAATAAATTTGGGAAAAATGATGCTAGAACTCATGAACTAAACCATAAAACATCTATAAAACATCTACATATTGGAACACATAAATTGAACCATAAAATATATGTATGCTAGAACTCATGAATTGAACCACAACCAACTGAAAAATAACAATTAAACAACTGTAAGATGGAACTCATGCATTGATCCATAACTAATTGGAAATTACATATAAAGCAACTTCACTCAAACAAGTCTAGATAAGGAACAACAGCTACACTCAGCCAAGTTCTCAAAAATGGTGAACAGCTACTATTTCTATAGGAAGCAAAGAAGAAAACTTACCAATGAAAGAAAAAATAATGGTGAGCTTGGGGATGGACTTCCCTTAAATTTGATTGAGTTTAGGGACTCAACAGCAGGTTGGACGGAGGAAAGAAGAAAAAGGAAGAGGGGGAAAAAATCTGAAAGTTTCAAGGATTTAGTTTATACATGCACACACACACACACACATATAAATAAATATATATATATATAGTTGGGTCCTTGATCATGATGCCACATAGGACATGCCCAATAAGGAAAATAGGTTGGGCCAAATTTTCCACAAAATAGCCCAATAGCTTTAGGCCAAAAGCTCTAAAACACAACCAAATTCAAAATGAAAAGCCCAGGGCATAGACTTAAGGTCCAACTAGACCAAAGTAGATATTCATAAGCTAGTGGAACTACCAAAATTTGATTTTGAGTGTGGTTACTACTATTTCACTCTCAAGTTCAACTGTTTCAAAACCAAAACTTTAAAATAGGAAAACTAAGCTAACAAACGAACGAGTCACCAGGGAATCAAGCTACCGATCCCATCAAGCCATAAATAAATTAGGGAAACTACCAAATGGCTCTAGGTACAGGAAAAGACCAAAGTCAAGAAAATGACCAAGCGGGTCATTACAAAAACAAAAATCCTATGCCGAGGATTGATGACTTATTTGATCAACTTTAGGGAGAAGCGGTGTTCTCCAAATTAATTTGAGGTTTGGTTACCATCAGTTACAGATTCAGACAGGGGATATTCCTAAGACAGCATTCAGGACCCGTTATGGTCATTATAAATTTTTGGTTATGTCTTTTGAGTTGACCAATGCCCCATCAGCTTTTATGGACTTGATGAATAGGGTGATTAAGCCCTACCTGGACTTATTTGTGATTTTTTTTATCGATAACATCTTGTTGTATTCGTGGAGTAAGTCCGATCATGAGCAGCACTTGAGATTGATTCTCCAATCGCTAAGTGAACACAACCTTTATGCTAAGTTCTCAAAGTGTGAGTTTTGATTGGAGTCCGTTGAATTTTTGGGGCATGTGGTGTCCAAGGCTAGAACTAAAGTTATCCAACAAAGATTCAGGCTGTACGTGATTGGCCGAGACCCACATCTATTTCAGAGATTTAAAGTTTTATTGGTTTGGATGGATATTATTGGTATTTTGTCGAAGGGTTCTCATCAATTGCAGTGCCTTTGACTAACTTGACTAGTAAGGATGTTTCCTTTTAGTGGTTTGAAGATTGTGATTTGAGTTTTTTGAAGCTCAAGGACTTCTTGACTTGAGCGCCAGTTTTGACCTTGCCAGTAAAGGGTCAGGGATTCTCCACATTTTATGATGCTTCTTTGTTGGTTTGGGTTGTGTTTTGATATATTGAGGTTGATTTATTACATATGCTTTAAGGCAGCTAAAGTTTTATGAACGTAGCTACCCCACTCAAGACTTAGAGTTGGCGGTGGTAGTGTTTGCACTTAAGATTTAGAGGCATTATTTGTACAGGGTGGGGGTCCAGTGTGAGATCTTTACTGACCATCTCATCCTTAAGTACATTATGAACCAGAATGATTTAAATTCCAAACAGTGAAGGTGGTTTGAGATACTAAAAGACTATGACATTTCTATTCTATTTAATCTGGGCTAGTCAAATATTATGGCAGATGGATTGAGATAGAAAGCAGTCAGTATGGGTAGCCTATAAGCCTTGTTAATTTATGATAGGCTATTGGTGGTGGAATTTCAATCATTGGCTAATCAATTTTTTAGGCTTGATTTGTCAGACCCTAGGCGCGTGATGGCATGTGTTACGGCTAGATCTTCCTTGATAGATCATATTTGGTAGTGTTAGTTCTAGGGTAAGCGGTTGGTTGCCTTTCGTAGCCAAGTATTAGCTGGACATGCTAGTAGGGCTTCTATTGATTCAGATGGCGCACTTCGGTTTGATGGTCACATTTGTGTACCTCATGTTGGTGATTTAGTACAGTTGATCTTGTTTAAGGCTCGCAGTTTCATGTATTCTATTCATCCTGGTGCAGTGAAGATGTATCGTGAATTGCAAAAGTTGTTTTGGTGGAGTGGGTAAAAGAGGAATATTGCAGAATATATGTCCAAGTGTTTGAATTGTTAGCAAGTTAAGTATGAGCTTTGGCGACCAAGTTGTTTGATGTAGAGACTCCATATTTTGGGTTGGAAATTAGAGCGAGTGACTATGGAATTTGTTTTTGAATTTCCAGGGAATAGCAAAGGTTTTGATACAATTTGGGTCATTATGGACAGGCTGACCAAGTCAGCGCACTTCATTCCTACTCACTCCTCCTATAATTCTAAGCATCTGGCTTAATTTTATATTTACAAGGTAGTTAGATTGCATGGTGTTCCTATATATATCATTTCCAATAGAGGCACCCAGTTCACTTGACAGTTTTGGAGGTCTATTCAGTGAGACTTGGGTATCGAGGTTTGTTTGAGTACGGCATTTCATTCACAAACTGATGGTCAATCCTAAAGGACTATTCAGGTATTGGATGATATGCTGAGGGCTTCTGTGATTGAGTTTGGTGGTGCTTGGCATCAGCATCTACCATTGGCTGAGTTCTCTTATAATAGCTATCGCTCCAGCGATGAGATGGAACCATTTGAGGCATTGTATGGTAGGCGATGTAGATCGCCTATTGGGTGGTTTGATCATTTTGAGGCCAGAGTCCAGTCTTTAGACTTGTTGCATGATTCGCTTGATCAGGTTTGGTTGATTTACGATAGGTTGATGGAAGCACAAAGTAGCCAGAAAAGATACACTGATTGTAGGCTTCGTGCCTGAGAGTTTGGAGATGGTGATACAATTTTTATATAGATATCTCCTATATACGGTGTAATGAGGTTCGGTAGGCGTGGTAAGTTTAGTCGCAAGTATATTGGTCCATATGAGATTTTGGATAGATTTGGTGATGTTACCTATAGGTTATCCTTACCTCTTATTCTTTCATCTGTTCATCCGGTATTGGTTGTTTCTATATTGCGGCGGTATATTCCTGATAGGTATCATGTCATTCAGGAGGATTCAATGCAACTAGATGAGGGTTTATCCTTTGTTAAGGAGACTGTGAAAAAATTGACTAAGGATGTGAGAAAATTGAGGTGCATGGAGATTCCAATGGTTAGGGTATAGTGGAGGCAACGTCCGGTCGAGGAAGCTACTTGGGAGATTGAGAGTGAGATGCAAAAGTAGTATCCACACCTGATTAAGGCATCAGGTACTTTCTCTTCCCATTTATTTCATGCTTTTACTTGACTTTCGAGGATGAAAGTCCTTTTAGTAGTGGATGTTGTAATAAATCTCATGGTCATTTATGATTAATATGCAAAGTTTTGCATTCTAGAGCATTTTAGTAGTTACCCCAAGTCATTTATGACTTAATGAGACTGGAAGTTCGGATCCCTGGCGACTCGGTTGAGAAATATCTCAAATTTCCATTTTAGAGCCTAAAACTAAGTACTCGTTAACCAAAGTCAAATTTCCTTCAAGACCAAGCTTGAAATTAAATTTTGAAAGTTCCATTAGCTCTAGAATGGCAACAAAGTCAAGATTTACCTCAAGTTTGTACTTTAGAGTTTTCGTTTGCAATTTATGCCAATTTGTGGATTTTAGTTAAGTTTAATGCCTAAAGTGGAGATTGAGTGGTTTTTGGTGTTTGAAGTGTCAGATTGGGATTCTGACACTTCCTTCAACTATAAAATGGTGAATTTAAACTATTTCAACCCTTGGTACACTTCCCAAGGTTCGTGCTTGCTTTGGGTTGTCATGTAGAAAGTTATGAATTTTCTAGTTTTGTTTAAGTCTTGGTTGGGAGTCATTTTTCCTCAAGTGACCTCCGATGTCAATTTTGTTGATCCCATTGAGTTCATAATGTGTATTTCACATAAAATACCTATTTATTATTTCAAAATTGGACTCCATTTTATTTTTGAAATCCTGGTGAAATTTCAGAATAATTGGTTTTCTTTGGTGCAGCTTTGACCGATTTATTGGTCAAATGTGTTAATTTATCGGCCATGATCGATAAATCGGCAAAAACTGCCAATTAATAAAAGGTTCTAAGGGTCTGATAAATTTGTCCAAGTGTCTAATAAGTCGGCAGTACCGGTTTATCGGCACTTTTATTCGATATATCAGTACCTGAGGCACTTTTTGTGCAGTTTTTCACCCTTTTTTGGGTTACTGTTCCATCAATTTTCCCACTTTTTATCTATATAAATTATGTGATTTGTCTTGTAAACTCCCCCAAAGTTCATAGAAAGTTCCTTGAAGAATTTGTACATTAACATCACCTTCGATAAGTAACTTCTTCCGTTAAATTTCATTAAAATTTGAGCTCTTCTTCCATTAATGCCCTAGTCATGAACTCTTGATTCCTTCAATTATATTCAAAGTAATATAGTAATTCGTTTCTCCTTAGGGTTATTATTCATCATAGTAACTTTTCCTTTTTCAAATTCAACGTATAATTCATAAAGGTCGATTCTTTAGCCCTTTTTATACTTAATTTTCTTTGGGTTGTTCAAGGGTGTTCCCGTAAGCTAATTGTGCTCAATTTTGTAGCATCGGTTCCTAGTAGCATTCAGAACCCCGTAGTAAAGTTTATTTTAGTTCTAACGAGCATCTCCGCAGGCCTAATTTAGGCCCGATTTTAGGCCTAGTCCAATACTTAGCAAAATTTATACTGTTAGACTTGCATTAGCATATAGAACACATTGATGCAAGTTTTATAGCATTTGAAGATCGTTTGATGTCAGTTGAAGTAAGATTTGTGAAATTGCAGCGATTTATCATCGGACGATAGGTAGGCTCCGTGGGACTATCTCTGGGCTTATAGCTTTAATAATTGTATTAAATAGCATCCATGGGTTAGGTAGCTAGGTGTATATAGTGATCCTGTACAATTCTTTCATCTATTCCATGCTAATATTTATATTTTGGCATCCGATTGATATGGTTCCTGTGACTTAAAAGTTGGCTAGATACCTGTGCGGGGCATAGGATATTGTTATTGTATGATCACATGTTTATATGTTTACTTTTTGATGTGTTGTGCATTCATGACACGAGAGGTTGGGCCTATGGCTCCGATAAGAGTATTGGGGGTGGGTCAGTAACAACACCTGAATGTTGAGCCATGATGGCTAGAGATGATTTTGGTAATAAAGATGAATAATGACATAAATCAATAAATGAAAATATTCTAATAATAATATAAGTAATAATATTTTTACTGTTTTAGACTTGACGTTGTATCGAGCACTCGATAATACTATTTATTCTTATTTTATCCTAGGCTTTACATCTTGGCACCGAGAAATATCATTTGAGTAATAAATAATGGGACTTGAGACTAACTACATTCAACAGTGAGTATAACCAATGGGATTTGAGTCCGCATTGTATGGCAGTGAGTACAACTTTTCAACACTTATGGCACTACTGGTTATGGAAATTTAATGATACCCATCGATTGAGGATATTGGTGATACTATAATATACAGGCATTGTACACCCTGACTTGCGTGAGTAAGGCTTGATGAGACTATTGATATTTTTCACGAGATGCTAGACTATGATACCTTTGTTGCTCTATGATTTGGGATGTGAGTTCAAAATGACGTTATAGATTATACGTAGTAAGCGTACCTCCATGGACCTTGCCTCCAAGCTAGGGCTAATACAAAGGAGGGGATATATGGAAGACGGGGAGATATACTAGGAACATTTAGGTTAGCCTTCCATGGGTTCTACCTGCTGGGCCTATGGGCACCGTAGGAGAAGCGTACACAGGACTGGTTACTTCATATGTCTGTATTTACTTTTCTATACTTGTATTCTTCAATGTACCTTGGCTAAGATGTAAGGCCTACGGTGAGCGTGAATTATGTGCTTAGCATATTTATTATATTGTTGCTTTATTTTGTAGTTAATGCAAGTGTGTTTCTGAGGCATGTAGCTTTATGGGCTATTATGCATGGTATACCCTTCTCAGTTTTCCATTATACTTGAGGTTACTGATATACCATCCATATTCTCCTCTCGTCTTCTTTTGACTCACTAATTATTTTATTACAATTCACATTTATTATTTTGTAGAATTCCAGGTACTTTTTCCTTCATTGCCTGGGATCCTATACAGTTCTATTTGTTACTTGGTTCTTACCTGAGTAGCTAGCTTCATTTGTTGTGTTAGGTTCTTCTGTGTCCTCCCCTTTATTGCATCCGATATTTACTGCTTTTATTATTATTATGTGATTAGTGGGCCCTTAAAGCCTACTGGGTATGGGTTACTTTGGTAGCTTGTACTCATACTACACTTGTACATTTGCAAATCCAAGTACAGGTTCCCGACCGTGACTACTACTAGCTATTTATATAGATTTCATTCTACTTTAGAGATTCAGGGTGATCTTGCATTCGTCTTTTACCTTCTTCTCTTAAGCTTTAGCATTTCTACTTAGATCTCCATTTATTTTGAAGACACGGATGTATTTGAAATTTTATTTTCTTATTTCTATACTTAGTGGCTTGTTTGACACTAATACCGGGATTTGGGCATTTATTTTGACTCTTATGACTTCCACTTTATTCACTTATATACTATTATTTTATACTTGTGTTTTCCATATTTGATATAGTAGTCCTCTGCTTCGGCTTCAGACTACGAGGTTGGTTCTCCTACTGGTGGTATAGTAGGTTCATCATAATGCACAAAATCGAGTTGTGAAAAATTGGTATCATAGCCTAGGTTAATTGGTGTCAGTGAACAGAACCAATGTCTAGTAGAGTCATGCGGATCATTATAGAGATGTATGTTGCTTATCTTCGGAAGGCTATGGTGGCATTTAGGATCTAATTTCTCCTTCTTGATTTTGATTCATGTGTTTCTTCTGTGGATGTTTCCCCCAAAAACTTATTCATTTACATTCATTCTTCCGCAAATGGTACATTTGAAGTCTTCAGTAAACAAGGCCAAGCATTCCATTCTAGTAGCAAAGACTCTTGCGAAGTGTAGAGGTTTGGAGCGATACAATGATAGAGGACATGCTAGGTTCATCAAGACAGCTAGCGCCCAAGATGCGAGTAGGGATCAGTTCTACTCACAGACCAGTGGCCGTCAAATATTTTGTTACAGCATATAGTGGACTTGACATCAGCTTAGACACCAACCGGATGTTTAGCCATGCTAGTTCTGTAGAGGTTGTTGTATGAGATTTCAGGCATAGTCAGGGGAGGAACACCAGTTGAAGTATTTCCATTATGGTTAATAGTCCTCTAGGGTAGAGGGAGTTTAGGCATCTGCATCAGGGTCATATGCCTGTCGCTAAGTATGAGATTTGCTTTTATGAGATAGTTGAGCGTACTACCATAGTTTTCCCTACTGATCAAGATAAAGCACAAAGATTTGAGGATGGCTTGATTTTACCTCTTTAGCTAGAGGTGGAGCCCTTTATAATGGTCGACCATTATTTTGTTCAGGTGTTAGCCTACGTGAAGTTTATGGAAGGATTATGCAGGGTGGCCTATGGAGTGAGTGGTTGCGGTGTTGGATCTTTCAGTCGTGGTAACCAGTCGGGTATTGGTCGTTGTTCTTGTAAGAGTAAGCTACCAGGGTTGTGTTTTGAGTGCGTCATCGTGGGTCATTATGCCAGGAATTGCCCCTAACGGGATCAATTTGGGTGCCATTTGAAGGGCCATTTTCTATTGTTCTACTTTGCATCTTGTTCTGATAGAGGGTGCTAGTGATACCTTGTCAAGGAATTCAGTTTAGCTATGTTTTATGTAACTCAGACTTTATCACCACCAATTCACTTGGCATCATGAGTAATAATGACTGTACCACATATTTTAGTTGAGGTTTAGCCGGATGTTAGGGTTCAGAGTTTTGAGCAGACTACAGGCGGTATTCCTGTTGTGTCATTAAGTTGAGGTGGTCCAAATTTTATGCCAAAGGATTTTTGGCAGCGTAGGCGATTGGGGTTATTCTTGGAATGTGGTAGCTCCAGTCATCCTATTAGGGTTTTCCATCAAGTTCCTGTGTGATATGATTGTGGAGTAAAAGGTCACCTTGGTAGAGATTGCCCCCAGCGAGGGGTGATTCAGTCTTCAGTTCGAGGTGCACTTGAGTCAATGTTTCCACTAGTTAGGGGTGCTCTTCATGGAATAGCATATGCCCTGGGTAATGCTTGATATAGCGAGATAGGTGGTTTGGGTTGATATCTGGTTTCTCATGGATAGGCTTGGCCTTTTGTTATTTTTACTTCAGTAGAGGCAGAGGCGAAGATCTCAGGTTTGATTTTACAATACTGTTATCCAGTCTAGCTTTCATTTGATTGATTTTTGGTAACTCTTTTTCCTTAGTAACCCTTTGGTCAGCCTTGGTAGTTCTTGCTACCTATCTATTTATTTTATTTTCCCCTATGTGTTGATGTTGGCTAATACGACATAGTTTGATAGTTATTCCTTATTGGCTTATAATTGAATTCTTTAGTAGTAGACTAGGATGCTAGACCTGATTGGGCAGCTGAATGGGAGTCTTGAGCTTTGTTATAGCACATTGATGTTAGGCCTGGTTTTGTTTGATTAAGGAGGTTCATTGATACCTGAGTTATTTCGTAGGGAGCAGTATTGCATTTCCTGGTATGGGTAGGTTACACTTGTTCTCTATATAGTTTTTGGCACTTACGCCAAGATCGCGGTCTTGGCCATGCATGTTAGACCTTTGGCTACATGGTTAGGTTTTTGGTAGCCACCGAGAATCGTGCTCCATTACTTCTCCTGATAATAGATATAGCTTGTATTCATTCATGACATTATAATTGATGTTCTGGTGTTTAATGTTGGTTTTGTATTGTAGGGGTTGCTTTAATTGACCTACCTGACCACCCACTTGAGCATGAGTTATATCGCTTCTCGATATTGAGCCGCATCTTGATTATTTTCCTATCTGTTTTGATGGTTTTTTTAGTTTGGAGAGTTTTGTATTCATGGTGTTGATGCGAAGTTTTGATGAATAGTGTATTGGTGTGTACTTCTTGAAAATGGGTTTCTTCCTTAGTAGTAGATGGGGAGTGTGGTTCCTGAGTTAGATTATTCAGTTATATAAGGGCTTGTGGTATTTTATATAAAACTCGGTTGGTGCAAGTTTGCAGAGTGTTTTTCTCTTTGTGAATTTATGGATGGAAGTCCGTAGTATGTACTGAATCAAGATGTGTTGATTTGTTCATCTAGTATGGTTGTGTAGTTTTGCAATAGTGTGATATTTGTAGCTGATTCTAATATTCGCTGGCGACTAGGGTTGCCTTGTGGTTTTTTGGATTGTTTTATTGTGGTGTTGGTGCTTCATCTCTAAAAGCATTTGGATAGGGAATTCTTCTACTTAATATATCAGTATTTCCTTATCTTTGGTAAGTTTTCCTCGCGAGAAGTTAGTTTTGCACCTATGCCTTGTGTAAGTGCATCCATTTGTAAGGGTCTGTGCCATGTTTTTTGGTGTTGTTGTGATGCTGTGGTGGTAACAGTTGTGTTAGAATGGCTAAAGCAAATTGAATTAGGTGCGGATATAGGTACATTAGGGATTGGTTACTTATTGATATGATTTATTAGATACTTCTGTTAGTGCAGACCCACCATGCGTGATCTATGGGTTAGCCTAGTGTAGATAAGAAGGAAGGTGTCTGTGTGTTGTTCTTCTGGGTGATAGTTTGCAAGGTGTTTAGTTCGGTGTTCATAGAAGTTGGTTTCTGGTAATGATTGTGTTTTCCTTGAGTCTGTATGTCATCACTAGTGAGATGGTTCTTTGGGTTAAGTAAAATTATGTTACAAGATGTGCTTATAGCATCTCAAGGGCGGGTTTGCACGTTGTGTTAGAACCCGAGGTGTGTTTGATATTGAGTGGAAGAGATTTTGGGTTGATTGTTAGCCTTGGCTATAGGTGTCTCACCGTAGACTAGTTAGGTAGGATATATTTGAGTTTCGTAAGGTTGTGATGGGAATTATTTCTGGATGATGGATTCTGGAGTTACTTTCTAGCTATTTTGTATGTCGAAGTCATGATTTTTTGATAGGTTCGTAGAGTTGATTTTTGAGAGCTAAGGCAATCTTATGGTGAGCTCTATCCCTATCATGTGTGTAATCTATAGCATGGTTTAGTGGATAGTTATTGCGCGTTGAGACTTGATAGAGTAGTTGCAGTGGTGGAAGTTGTTGCTTATTTATAGTGAGTGCTAGTAGTTTGAGTTTTGTTGCTTCGAAGATGATCTTTTTGGCTTGGCGTACCATTTTTTCCCTCAAGGCGTTCTCCCCCATAGTTTGAGTATGGCGTTATTGTTCTTATGAGAATTGGTACCGTGGTACTTGGTTGCTGTTATTAGGAGATAGTGGAAAGTTGGAGTCTCACTAGTATGGCAGCATAGCGGATGCTGCGTAAGTGTTCAATATGTGTAGCTTGGGTTGGTCTATGGGAGCGTGGATCTTCGACAATATCACTTAGATATGTTTGGCTATGCTAATAATTAGGGTTGGTGAGAAGTTGGGCAGATTATTTATACTTGAGAACTCATACAAGTTCTCTCAATTTCGTCTTCCTGCAGCATGATGGTGTGTTGTTGGGTAATATTGGGGTGTTCGTCAGAGTAGTGAATGAGTTCGGCCTTGGTTTATGTTTTAAGGTAGGCTGTGATACTTTTAGGGAGTTTTGGTTGAAATTATTGGTATGTTTTCTTTAATGGGATGGTGGTTAACTTATATACGTGGTTTACGACTGGTGGAGTTGTCGTGGATGCTTATGCTGAGGGTTGGTCTCCTTGGTTGGGTCTCTCTTTAAGCATCTCCATTCTGTTTTGAATTTTGGCGACAAAAGTCCTTTTAGTAGTGGATGTTGTAATGACCCTCATGGTAATTTGTGATAAATACGCAATGTTTTGCATTCTAGAGCATTTCAGTAATTGCCCCAAGTTATTTATGACTTTCTGGGCCTATGACTCGATTGAGAAATATCTCAAATTACCTATATTAGAGCATAAAACTAAGTACTCGTTGACCAACGTCAACTTTACTTCTCCATCGGCTCCAGAATGCCAAACAAAGTCAAGATTGACCTTATTTGTGTTTTGGAGTTTTTGTTTGCACTTTATGCGAATTTGTGGATTTTAATTAAGTTTAAGGCCTAAAGTGGAGCTTCAGTTGTGTTTTGGTATTCAGAGTGTCGGATTGGAATTCTGATGCTTCCATCAGCTCCGAAAGGTGAATTTAGGCTAGTTTGACCCTTGGTATGCTTCCCAAGGTGTTCATGCTCAATTTGAGTGGTTATGTGGAAAGTTAGAAATTTTCTAGTTTTGGTTAACTCTTGGTTGGGGGGAGGTTAATTACTCTTAAATGACCCACGATATCAATTTTGACAATTCCATTAGATCCAGAATGTCTTTTTCATATTGGTTGCATATTTAGTTTATTGAAATTGGACTCTGAGAACTCATTCTAGACCCTTCAGAGTTCTTGAAGTTGATGTAAAAGTGCAGGCACAGACTGCCCCTGTGAAGGGGGAAGGGGTTGTACCTACGATGGTCACCCCTGCGACCAAGGGGTCTCCACAGCCAGCTTCACCCATGCGGCCAAAGCTCCGCCCCAACGACATTCGCCCCTGTGCCCAAATTTTTGCCCCAACGAGAATTGCAGTGACTTTAAGTAACTGCAACCCCTTCAGCCAACCCGTTTAGAAAGCTAAAACTCAACTTTTCTCCCATATTCTAAGGCATAAACTTGTGTAAAATCCTTCCAATCTTGAAGATAAAATTTCCAAAAGGTTCCTTGCATTGTCCCCACTTCCGGTAAGTTCTTAATCTTCTTTAATTATTAAAAATTCATGGGTTTTTCCATTAATGAACCCCAATTGATGAAATTGATAAAATCATGCGATAACCCATATATTATTGCATAATTATTTATTCCCTGGGTATACTTTACGTTTAGTATCATTAACATATCAAAATTCCAACGTTTAATCCATAAAAATCGCATCTTTGACCTCGTTATAGTCAAATTTGTCTGGGCAGTTTTGAAGCCCTTCATACACTCGAATTGTGCCCAATTTTGGAGCACGTGTTCCTAGTAACATTATGAACCCCGTGGCGACGTTTATTGTCTGTTCCGGCGAGCAGGCCCCACAAGCTCTTTTTATGCTCGATTTTAGGCCAAGTCCGGAACATAGCATAAATTATATTGTTAGACTCGTATTAACATATAGAACACATTGATACAAAGCTTTAGAGAGCTTGGAGATCATTTGATATCTTTTCGAGTAATATTGGTGAATTTTCAGCCGTACATCGTCGGACGACAGGTAGGCTTCGTGGGGCTATCTCTGGGCTTATTTCTTTAATAATCTAGGATGCAGTATTCAGGCTGCTTCATCTAGCAGTACGACGCTTGTATTACTCTCCCACAACCTCTTTTTCACGATTTAGGCTGCTCCCATTTCGCTCGCAGCTACTACGGGGAGAAGGTCAACACCCAACAATTGCATTATGAAAAGAGATCGAAGACGAAGATTTTTTGACGCAGTACGGGCAGGTCTTGTCACCAAAAACCTTCCCTGATTGACAGATCATTCCGCTACTGACACTTGAAAAAGCAACTTTCAAGGACTTATACTAAATATCATCTGTGGGTTGGATAGCTAGATGGATATAGTGATCCTGTGTTGTTCTTTCTTCCATTCCATGTTGATATTTAGATGTTGGTATTCGATTAATATGGTGCCTGTGACTTAGATATTGATTAGAAATAACCTTGCAGGGGATAGGATGTTCATATTTCATGATCATATGTTGATATACATACTTTTTGATATGTCATGCATTCATGACATGAGAGGTTGGACCTTTGGCTCCGATGGAAGTGCATTGGGGCTGGGTCAGTATCACCACATAATTATTGAGCCGTAGATGCTAGTGACTAGTTTTGGTAACAATGAGGTATGATGACTAAAGCTAATAAATTGGAATACTTAACAATAATATAAGTAAATGACCTTTTACCTATTTTATACTCGACATGGTATCTAGCACCCGGTAATGCTATTTTTACTTATTTTATCCCAGGCTTTACACCCTAGCACCGAGAATTATCATTTAGCTTATAAATGTTGGGACTTAAGACTGACTCCATTCGGCAGTGAGTACAACCGATTGGATTTGAGTTAGTCGTCGTATTATAGTGACTTTTTGACACTTATCGCACTACTGGTTATGGAAACTTAATAATACCCGATCTATTGAGGATATTGGTGATACTATGATATATAGGCGTTGTACGCTTTAACTTGCCAAGGATGGCTTGATGAGACTATTGATGTTCAGCACGAAATTCCAGACTATTAAGACCCTTGAGGTTATTAGAATTGAGATGTGAGGTTATGATGACGTTAGAGATTGTATGTATCACCTACCTCTATGAACCTTGCCTTCGGTCTGTGGCTAACATGAAGGGGGGAGGGGTATAAGATGGAGGAGTGATATTCTGAGAATATTTAGGTTAGCCTTCCATGGGTTCTGCCTGCTGGGCCTACAAGTACTGAAGGAGGAGTGTACGTAGGGCTGGTTACATCATATGATTGTATTTACTTTTATGCACTTGTTTTCTTCAGCGTAACCCTGCTTGAATAGGAGGCCTAGGGGTGAGCATGTTTTGTGTGTACGCTGCGCTTCTTTCTGGAGGACTTGTAAGTGTTTATTTACATTACTTTATTATTCTTATTATTACTTAGTTGTTATTGGTGGTTAATTCCTACTTCATTCTACGTGGGACTTTATGCTTTACACTTTTATTTAGTCATTTACTATTTTACTTGAGGTTACCAGTATAATGTCCATGTCCTCCTCTTATCTTTTTT
>JBDJHY010900775.1:4401-14813 GCA_039654485.1 Withania somnifera
CATGCTAATTGTGATTAGTATCTTTCATATGATTATTATACATAAATTTTTACAGTATTACTTAAAGTTACATTATTTAACAAATATTTATTATGATTTTATCTTATAATCTATGAAGTAAGTGAAATTTAGCATGGCTAGTTCTAATATTTCAAGAATTCATTAAAGAAGTAACCCGAACTAGTGTCAAGCTTTGCTTTCAAATAGAAAGTCTACAAGTTATATGATCATAAGGATTATCAGTTTGGGAGGATTATTTTAGGACTGAGCAAATACGGATTATAGATAACCCAAATAACAAAATGGCATTACCACCATAGGATAAGGTCTTTTAGCTGCTAGTGGAGGATCACACTATTATTATAAGTGCTCAACTAGAACTATACTCTTGAAAGTATATCAAAACTCTCCCCAGCATGGGTTAAATCTTGCTTATATGATTTTTGTTGGTTAGAAAAAACTCACCTATTGCTTTTTAGTATAAGTTTTATGTTATTTCAAGTTTCATGATTCCAAAGATTTCAGACCCTTTATGTTTTTCCTCGGTACAAGTGTTGGACTCAAGCTATGGATTCATATAATTTTGTAATTATTGATTCAGAGATTTTTTAGTTTACTATTAAGAAAAGTGTTTTATTTTTCAGCTTAAAATATACATCCTTAAAAGCTTTATTTTGAGTTTTCTAGATCTATTTTATGAAATTTTATTAACTTATGTTCTAAAGTTTTTTGCATATCTTCAATGATTAGTATATTTAGATGTACTAATCGGGAAATTCTCCTTGTGCTACATCTTATTAATATGTAGGTCAAGGTACACACTTTAGGCTCATGGTTTGTAGCTACATAGGTTTCCCCTCATCTCTTGGTAAGTCCTTGAAAACCTAGAATCTTATGGCACATTTGGACTAAAATTACAAGAAATCAATGTATTTAATGCCATTTAATCTAGTTATAATGCTACTTTGTTTGATTTTCATAGATAATGTCATGCCCCAAGTATACACCCATGAAAGCTAATACTAACTATAATAGAAGAGCTTCTAGGAAAATTCCCCAGTTAACTTGGTTAAGGTATTGAAAATAGAAAAACTAATGCTAATAAAATTAATGTCTAAGAAGAATCAAGTCCCCGAACCATGAGCTCTCACCACTAGATATCTGAAATACTAAGATCTAGTTAACCTTGAGCATGTGGATGGCATGGTAGATCTTCATGATGAAAGAATGCAAGCAGAAAATATGCATCAGTACGTGGAATGTACTGGTTTATAGGATTCCAATACGTATCAAACAAGCTAGAACATGAGTATAAGACTATGCAAGAACTGAAGTAAACATGTATCAAGGACAAGTAGACACCATAAATATGGATGAGAGAACCTTAAAGCCTAACATCTAACCCCATGCTGGGTGGACCCGCTATACCTTGACAAGGTATAGGGATTGATAATACCTCAATAGATCTACTAAGCCTGATATAAAGCCTAAAATCTACTAGGCATAATCAACTTACAGTGGCATGTAATTTTGGGACTTGCACATGGTAAACTCTTATCCTCTCAGTACTAATACTACTCTAAAAAATGAAAACTAAATAACTACTTTTGAAATTTTATGGAAACTAATTCAGTACCTAACAAACCTTGTAAATTATTTTGACAACCTGTACAAGTTGTTGTCTTTTAGATACTTGTATTTCTATTATAATCATAAAATCACTAATTGAGCCCATTTTAAAAGATTTATGAAAAAATATATTTTGGTTTTCTAATCTATTTTTAGTCTTAGTAATCAATAATCAAATATACTTGACTCTTGTGTCACTAAATCGTTTGGTTTTAAAATTAAGCGACAAACAATGTAGTCAAATTCATCAATCCATAGGAATTTGCATAAAGATTTATATAAAGCATATTGTTAGACTATGAACAAGTTTAAAATTTTAGAAACATGTTAAATTAACAAGAATCATGTTGAGTAACTAATTAGACATGAATAATACAAATATAGGACTATACCTGAACTTTATGCATCATGGTATCAAAAATGTGAGGGATTTTGGACAAAATGTGGAAGGAAGTCATTGTTGAAGTCTTTTTTACTTGATGAAAATCCATTTACACTACATTTTTCTTAAGTTCTTGAGCCTTTGAAGAATCCTAAATCTATTATGAAGTAAGCATCAGAGATCCAGAATAGGGTTTTATTTCTGAGTCTAAAGAAAGGTAAGAAAAATTAACTTTTGACATTTATATTAACCATTAGGGAAGCCAAAAGAAAAAAAGTTATATATTAGAAGTACAAGGGAAGACTAGACTTTTACTAAAATTAATGATCTAGAAACTATTGCAATGTACGACAAGTAGACATACAAATTATAGTTTTGGGATCATAACTCGTTACTCGAGTTGTGGCTTAAGGTTTGGTTATTGGAAATACATTGGAATCCCACAAGTGCACACCATGAGTCTTGATTCCATAATAGAACTCATGAAACAGCTCGTGTTTTAGGACTTAACTTGATAGATTTCATCACTTGGTTATGATGAATCAATAGTAAAACTCCTAGTTTCCATTCCCAAGACTCGTAGGAACTTGTTATGAATTTCTGCCTTTTTTCAGGCTTCCCACAAGTTGACATTACAACACGCGGGGTGAGATTCATGAGTTGTGACTCAACTTGTGGTGACGTGGGACTGCATTTTCAAAATTTTTGTGTTATGTTCTGGGTTTATATGTTTAAATCAAGTATGGGTGTTATATTATCTTCCTCTTCGCATCATTCATCATTGAATGAAGGCTAAAGATCAGTGTGGACTGAATTTAACTTCTTAAATTAACTAATTGGGCAGTTAGATGAATATAAACATGACACTAACTAGTATGACTAAACTAAACTAAATAAATGCTTCTAAAATGAATGCACATGGGGAGACTCATGAAAGTTGATACAGAGCATGCAATTAGAGGAATTAAGATGAATACATAGAATGATTACCTTAAGATGAAACTAAATTGGAACGGAAAATATGAGGATACCTAGTCATCCTGTTTTATTCTAATTCTTAAGTAGCTCCCTCTAAATACTAATTCCACCAAAGAACTTTGACTGAAGCTACTCCGTTGTTTTTGATTTTGCTAAACTAATGGTCTGGGATATCAACATGAATCTACTTATAAGTCAATATTTTTGTAATACTAATATCCCTTAAAGGAACAACCAAAAAAGGATCACCAATGCATTTCTTCAATAGGGATAAATGGAAAACTGGGTGCACTGTTGCTAAGTCTGATGTGTAACTCATAGGCAACACTATTGCAAGATTCTAATTTTTCTTGTTTTCCCATTCGAGTTACGTTCTGGGGCTTGTTATTAGCTTTAGGTTGTTTTTAGTGTGATTGGTCTATCTGAAGTACTGCATGGCTGTATTGATGAAGCAAAGATATTTGGAGGTACTCGGGAAAGTTATGTGCTTACCTTGTGGCTTCTTGACTTTCTATAATTTGAGTGCATTTTCTTATTTTCTTTGATTGACCTAGGTCAAGCATTATATATCATTGAATCTGGTAGTGGAGTACGAGTGTATCTTGGGGCTGTGTTAGTTTTTTATTTGCAAAATAACTAATTAAAACTACAAGTTTTCATCGCTTAATTACTAATGAAATAGAGAGTTTCTTGTAATTATATGTATGAAACAACCACCTTGTGGTATGGCGCTATATTTTTATATAAAGGGAAAAAGGGTTTTCAACTGTCACTAACGGGGTATATATGGTTACTAAAATTTGCACTTTGGGTTGGAATACCTTGGTATGGAACTTTTGGGGAGGAGTACCCTGGTTTTGTATCTTTTCTGATCCTCTCCTTGCTGCGGGTAACCACAGACAACTATTGAGGTTAAGAAACCTTCGGGGCGTGGACCCTTTTGTTGTTATTGAGGTGGCGCGACCTCTAGGGAAATGATACTATTTAAATTGTTATTGAGGTGGAGAAAACCCCAGGGTGCAGACCTTTTTTTGTATTGAGGAGGCGCGACCTCCAGAGCATGGACCCTTTTGATGGCACTGCTCATATTTACTTCCAACACCCCATACACTCATTCTTACATGTTTGTTCTTGCTGGGCATAAGAGGAGATTCATGGCTAGTTTGTTTTTGTTAGATGCATCCACTTGTGGGATCGGGTACCTTTGATTTTTTCTATTACTGCTTTCCTTTCTTCCTATATTCCACCATGCCCTTACTCTTACCCATTTTACTTATCAATTTAATTGAACTGGTTAACAGGCTTTCGTGGGATGATGCCCTGTTTTAGTTACTCTAAGTTGATTTTTCGTATCACTATGCTTTATTGTTTTTACTTTCTTTTCTTCTGATCTAGTTTACTTACTCGATGTTCTAAATTATACTTGATATTAGACCAGGCTGCCAATGATGTCTACTGGATACCTTGTCTTTTGGTACTCATGCTACATTTTTTGTAACATTTTATGGTGTAAATACTAGCATGGGCATTTGAAGGAGGTGTGATCGTGATGAGCAGAGGAAAAGGTGATTTTACATATCAATTTTAGCTCCAGCATTCAGGATGAGCCTGTTATCCAGCCGTGTTGGGCTTTCTAACTTATCCTTTTCATGGTAAACCGATCTTGTAATAACCTCATGTTGGAGTTGTTATATATATATAATTATTTGGATATTCTGATGTAGATAGCTCAATTTTGTCATAGACACAGTACTGGGAGGTGTTGTATATTTTATCGATGTATATATTTCTTTCTTTCTACATTGTATTGTTTTATTTACTGCTTGTTATTTGTGATCGACCCATATTTTGTTGCTTCAGGTAGAGGGGTTAGGGCTTGTCTGCTGGAGGGTAGTAGAAATCATCACAACCTGGGTTTTGGGTTGTGAGAGAGCGGTAGTAGAGCTTAGGTTGCATTGGTTTCTATGAGAATGGAGCATGTGTTGGTGGATTCATGCAGATCCGTGGAGAGACGTCTGTGGTCTATCTTCAGGAGGCTATAGGGAACTCTCTTTATTCACTCTTCTCGTGCATCGTACTTTTTTCCATTTTTGAAAGTGTGTATTTGACTTTACTTTTTTTGTAGATGGTGTGCACTCGAGGTTATTCGGTTGCTAGATATCCTTCGTCAGATGCTCATGAGATCCTACCTGGGGGTAGAGATGGGACGACAATAGGTACTCAGCCAGTTGGTACCACTTTAACATCTTTGCTTTAGACTATTGTTTCTACTGATCTATCACCAGTTCATCTTACAACAACAATGTCTTAGAAACAATTTATACCGCCCAAGATAGCCACTGTATGACAACTTCTATGGAATGTACTTATGATATTTGGAAGTGTACTATCATTGGTTCCACCAAGTGCAGCTTAGGGGGCAACAAAGGTTCTCAACTTCCCTAGGTTCCTCCAGTTACAAATTATCCACCAGCTTCTTTAATTGCACTGCAACCTATTCCGGTACAAGTATTTCCACAGCAGGCTAATTCCAGATCCCTTCTATCACTTAAGGTGAGGAAGATGCTTGATCCCTAGATAGGACCCCCATTAGTTTATTGCCTTATGCGAGGAACATTTGAGGACCCTAGAGTTTTTGGACACTCATGGGGCTTATTTTACTTCATATTTTCTAGAGGGTGCCACTAGTCTGTTGTGGTGGGGGTATAGGGACTATAGGCCACCAAGGTTAGCCCCACTAATTTAGGGATAGTTCATAGAGGCCATCATGGTCCATGTTGTGACGAAGAGCACCCGTGAGGCATTACGGGCCCAATTTATAGGGTTACGTTAGGGGTCTATGACAGTTTCAAAGTATGAGGCCTGTTTCCTTGATTTATGTAGTTAACATCAGGGTCTTATTTACTAAAAAGAAGGATGGGATTCACCTCTTTCATTATGTATTTAGATTAGACTTGCGGAGTCAGGTTGAGTGATTACTTGTTCTACAGAATTCATTTTTTGATGTTGCAGAGCATGCCCACAGTATGGATGATTTGGCCTACCAGACTCAAGGGGCAGAGAGAAGAGGCAAAGTCATCAGTAAAAAAATTTACAGTCAAGATCTGAGAGCTATGATTTTAGTAGGGAATCCAGACTCGGCAGCAACATGAGGCTTCACTTCAACCCTCAAGTAGAAGGTTGAGTAGTCAGCTAGCCAATGACTAGGGTTCAGTTTTATTGAGACATGATGAGGGATCTAGTGGTCAGGCTTGAGTTGAGGGATGGTGTTTTAAGTTTGGAGAGGTAGGCCACTTGCTAGAGACTACCTATGTTTTGAGGAATAATTATATAGGGGGTTTCTATGAGTATGGAGATCTTGTCTATTTGCCAGTGATTGTCCATGTCATAGGGCCGCTCGGGTACCAGTTCCATATCATCCATTTTATACAGTGCCACCAATAAGAGGTGGCCAGAAAGATAGAGGTATGGGTCAAATAGATTGAGTTAGGGACTGCCAGGGTATGATTCTGTCAGTAGTTGTTTGCGCTTTGAGATAGGGCTGAGAAAGGAGCCTAAGTGGGTGATGATGATGTTCTAGGTTTGTGCTTTAGTTGTAACTTTTTAGTTTGATTCGTTATAAATTATGATTTTCTTTATTTCTTTTCTTTCTCTATTTTATGCCCCGTGAGCTTTTACTTGTTTTTTAATTTTGGTGTGTCTATGGGTTGGATCATAGTGATGGATGGACTATTAGACTGTGTGTGTTGTTAGTGCGGGGTCATGACAAATACTCTGATTGGGGGAGTCCTATAGGTGTTATATATGTTGTGTTAGTTTGTGTAAGAGGACGGTTTCTAACATTTATGCAATTTTAGATAGTTATCAATGATCGTTGCCTTAGCGGTGCCGGGTATATCCCACTTGGGGGATGGTGGGACCTTTTGGGCACTTGCTGGTTTGGGTCTGAGTTCGCTCAAGGACATGGAGATTGGGTTTCCTCTGAGGTATCCCTTAGCCACTGTGTTTCTATTTCTTTGCTATTTCCTTTACTTTTTATTTCCTTATGTGTCCTTTTAGCCTTCTATAGTTGAGAGTTCGAGGATGGGATGGTGTTGTGGTTCAGGTGGGTTACTAAGCTTGGGTGATTTCTTCCATTGGGGGTTTCTCTAGATTTTATGGTTTCTAGTAAGATTTTTGCATTGTCAGCGTTGTATTTCCTCGACCTCTAGCTGTGTTATAGTTTGGGGGTGTGTTCGAGTGAGGTTTGTCTTTTTGAGGGTGTGTTGTCCTGAGAGTGTAGCTAGCGTCCTTCTTGGAAGGTTTCAGGTTAGTTGGTTCTTAGGGGAGTTCTATTGGTGAAGGTTTTCCAAATACGCGTTATTTTCTGGTTACATTGCATAAGGTTTGTAAAGCGGTATATGATCCATATATGCCTTGAGTAGTTTGACTCTTTAGGCAGTGTCCTTCTTTGAATTTTGCAGATGGAAGTCCTATTTAGTGGTGGATGTTTAACAACATGTTTGTTCATTTTCTTTTTTTTTCCTTTTTTTAGTGTTCTGGGCCATCTAATAGTTGCCCCATGTCATTTATGACTTTTTTGGACCTGTATTTGGGAGCTCTGGTAGCTTGTTTCCCTGTTATCTTAGTTTCCTCATTTTGAAATGGTGGAACTCGAGAGTGAATGTATGAAACATGCTCAAAATAAAATTCTTAAAGTTCCGTTAGCTTTGAAATACTGAACTTTTTATAGGTGGAACTTGAGTTTGAGTCTTGGTGTTTTCATTTTAAGTTTGACATATTTTATGGAATTTGAGTTCAGCAAAAGCTCATTTTGGAGCATGGGTGGTATTTTGGTGATCGGAGCGTCGGATCAGAATTCTGACAATTCCATCAGCTCCATAATGTTGATTTTAGGCTAATAGGCCTGTTGTTTAGCTTCCCTGTGTGTTCGGGCTTATTTTGGATTAAGTTATGGAAGTTTTGATATGTTTTCCTTTGAGTTGGTTTAATTTTTGTGTCTTTTCATGAAAAAGACCACCAATGGTCATTCTGATGATTCTGTTAGGTCCATAATGTCATTTTCATATTGTATGCATATTATGTTAGTTAAAATTCATGCCTGATTCCATTTTGAACCCCTATTGGGAGTTTTGGAATATTAAAGAAAAACAGAAGGATGCTATCATATTGTAGGAATATTTTGTTCCATCCGATCTTATGGCTTTGGGTCGTAATCGCATAGGTCTAGGGTATTGTTCAGTGTGATCAGGGTGGTGGGTGATATGATCATTTGGTGTTGGCCCTCTTGCTTAGTGCGATTACGTAGCTCTACCCAACCTATTCATTGTGATTGTGGTGCATGCTTACGTGATCTTGATGAGTCAAGCCTATTTAAGGTCACAATCGCGGGCCTTTTTTATGCAATCATGATGAATAACATCTACACCTATATAAACCATTTTCTAGCATTTTTATTTCATCTTCTCCTATTTTTTTCCTTATTATTGAGTGCTTTTAGAGGCATTTTTGGGTGTTGGGAGCTAGGGAAGTGGCTAGGGGTTTCTATAGGAGGTTTTGATCGTCGTTTGGAAAGCTTCCTCTGGGTAATTCTCTTTGTTTTCACCATTTTTACTATTTTATTAATAATTCTATTTTCTTATTTTGCAACCTAATTTTCCCTTAGTTCCTTGTCTTTTTTGCTTTAGTTTTGTACCACGTGTTCACCGTGTTGTTCTCTACACGGTGGTAGCATTGGTATATTTTTATGGATCATGGGTCTCATGGGCCAGTTCTTAATTCCAGTTCTAACTCGAAGTGCTTTATGCAATATGGGTATTGGTTTTTCTATTTTAACCTTTGTATCTTTAATTTTCTAGTTTAGAGCCTTATTGGGTGATTTTTGGAGCTTATCGGACGCACGCGTGACTTGTAGGGGATTTTTGTTGTCTTCCATATAGGCTAGGTTTTCCTTTACACAAGAATGGGTTTCTTGATCAATGCTAGTTGTTACCAGACATTCGATGGGTTGGGGTAGTATTTGATATGGCTTTCCTTCTATTTACTTGTACTTTTTTACATTTTGGGGCTCGTGTAGGGCACATCGTTAGTTGTACGTTGTATTTAGAATGATCGGTCTTTTAGGAGTAACCGTGTGGCCTTATTGATGATGTGGGGACATTTTGTAGCTACTTGGGTAAGTTGTGTGCTTACCTAGTGGCTTCTGGCCCTTCAAGACTTCAAGTGCATTTTCTCATTTTCTTTTATTGACTTGCTTCATGCATTATACTTTATGGAATCAGGCAGTTGAGCACAAGCGAGTCCCGGGGCTTTGTAAGCTATATATTAAAAAGGTAACTAATTAAAATTTGAAATTTAATCGACTTAATGACTAATGGAACGGAGATTTTCTAGTGTTTATATGTATACCACGACCACCTTATAATATGGCATTATTTTCGGATATAAAGGGGAAAAAGGAGTTTTCAACTATTACTAATAGGGTAGATGTGGTTACTGAAGTTAGCACTTTTTGGGAGGAGTCACCTGGTTTTTGATATGTTCTGGTCTTTTCCTTGCCGCGGGCGAACAAAATTGGTATTGTGGCGGTTCGACCTCCAGGGAGAGGACCCTTTTTTTGTTCATGAGGTGGAGCGATCTCCAAGGTACGAACCATTTTGTTAGTATTGAGGTAGCACAACCTCCGAGGCATAGCCCCTTTTGATGGCACCACTCACATTTACTTTCCATTACCCCTATTCATCCAGTTGTAAATGTTTTTGCTTACTAGGATTAAGGGGGGCGTCGTGGAGAGTTTGTTTATGTTAGATTTATCTACTGGTGAGATGGGAACCTTTTGATTTTTCCTGTTAATGCTTTCCTTTGTTCTTATATCATGCTACACTTCTATACCATTTTCGTGGTGTAAATACGAGCACGAGCCTTTTCTTGAGATGAGCTTTTGTTGAGTAGAGGATCAAGTGATTCTGGAGATCAAGGTAAGCTCCAGCATTTGGGCTGAGCCAGTTCTCCAATCCTAGTGGGCTTCTTCATTATCCTGTTCAGGACAAAAAGGTCTTGTATATATGTTTTTTTGAAGCAGTTATATATATAATCCTTTTGAAATTCTGATGTAGATCGCTCCATTTTTTCATAGTCACCAGTCCTAGTAGGTGTTTTATATATTATCTTTGTATATATTTGTTTTATTCTACCTTGTTTGTTCTATTTACTGCTTGTTATTTGTGATCATCCCATTGCAAACATGATCTGAGTTTTGGGTAGTGACATCATTATTCATAAATAGGTTACCATGAGTCAACAGGATGACTCATTATATCTATTTCATGAGTCGTGGCAAACCTCATGGGTACTGGGATGATTTTTCAACCTTTTCCTAAGCCTCCAACAAGCTGATAGTATTGACTCATAAGTCCACATCACG
>JBDJHY010900882.1:0-14813 GCA_039654485.1 Withania somnifera
AAGCCAAAAACATCAACCAACACCCTTCAACAACATCGGGAAGCGAACCAACACCTAACCTAACCTAAAGTCGATGTTCCGGAGCTAATAGCGCAGTCAGATTTTTTATTCAATGCTTCGATCATCGAATGATGACCAAAGTCAAACATTCAATTGCCGGCCAACTAAAACCTCACAAAATAGGCTAAACTCGCACCGGAAGCTCCTGAAACCGACCAAGGGTCCACCTAGGCCAAAATTAACGTTCCAGAGCTAATGTAACTGTCAAAATTCGATTTCGAGTTCGTCTTGAAAGAAAGTTGATAAAGTCACCGAGTACCTAAGTTCTGGCTTTAAAACAGGCAAAGTGAGATAAATCTCAAGCGAACCACTGGGGAGCCGGACTACCTGTCCCAGCAAGTCATAAATGACTTGGGCCAGCTACTGAAAAGCTCTAGAACATAAGATATCACGTAAAACACAAAAATGACCCTAAGGGTCATTACACACTGCCATTTAAGACCCCTTATTGAATAAATAATTTTTTATCATTGACTCGAAGCCAAGGTAGAAGTTTCCCATTCTTGTATGTTAGCCATCTTTAGGCTTGAGAGTTGTAAATGAAAAACCTTGATAGGGAAAGTCTATTAACAAGAACAAGTGGTTTCTTAAATTGCTCTTTTAGTTTTGTAACATGCACTTGCCTTATTTATTCTTGGATCTGAGTAGATCCAAGAATAAGGCAGGGGCAAGTGGATCACCTTGCATAGGTGATCCATTCATGCCTGGAAACATTAATAATAACTGAGTATTAGTTGTTACTCATAGTTCTCCAGATTAGCTTTATAATAGTTATCAAAGCCCATCCTTCTAAGAACCAAACATGTATAGGATCAGTTGACCCTGTCATCGGTTTTAGGCATATCAAGTTTGATCACAACATTGACTCTAATATTAGGCTATTTTGTCTGATGAATTATCTCCTGAGAAAACATATTGTTTTCTGAGATGCTTTTACCCTTAACAAATCCGGATTGGTTTGGTGAGATGAGAGTTGGAAGAATAGGTGCAAATCTGAGGAATATGAGTTTGGATATAATCTCGTTGGTGAAAGTACCGAGGCTAATGGCCTGTATTGTGCAAGAGTGCTAGGATTATCAATCTTAGGTAACAAGACAAGATAAGCATGAGAGAAGTATTTAGGCATTGTTTGTCCACAAAAAAAGTACTGAACATCTGATAAAAAATCTCTCTTAATGATGTACTAACATGAATGGAGGAAGGCACCACTCATTCCATCTGGCCTTGCAGTTGAGTATGGATTTATGAAAAAAAACAACTCTCGTCAATTCATTGATATCGGGTAAATCTTTGAGAATATTGTTTTGATCTTCAGTTACCAATCTTGGACTACTGTCAGCAATGTAATGACTCATCCGGTTATTTTTGAGATTTTGTATTTTCTTGCATTCTAGATCTTTCCTGTAGTGGTCTTAAGTCATTTATGACTTATCAAAATTGGTGGTTCAGTTTTCGAATAGTTCATTTGGTTGTTATGTTCGTTTTCCTATTCTGATCCTTTTATATTGAAATCATTGACTATAGTCAACATTATATGGAAATGAACTCTGAATTGAATTCGATAGTTTCATTAGCTTCAGAGCATGAATTTTGGTCTAGTTGAATTTTTGGTTTGAGTCTGGGAGCTTCCGTTTTGAGTTTGTGAAATTGCGTGTTTTATGTGCCTTATGGTTCATAATTGGAGCTTGGATGGTTGTTTTCTTATTGGAGCCTCGAGTTGAAATTTTGGTCGTATTGTCAGCTTCTGAATGTCAAGTTTGTTCATATAGGCTTCGGACCAATCGGGCCCATTTCGGGTACTCGTTTGGGAAGTTGGTTATTTTGACATAGAGTTTACTTTGACCAATATTTTTTCGGAATAACCTCAGATAGGAATTTCATCTGCACAGTTGAGCCGGAATATCATTTCCATGCAGATAACATATTTGGTTTGTGTTCATCGGGTTCGAAATGTATTTTGAGCCTTTTTTCGGAGTTTAGTTCTTTGATGAAATTTGTTGGTTTAGCTGTATCTGGTGCTTGATGCACCTTTCTAGGAGATCGCATAAAGATCCCATGCGATCACGATGCCTTCTTCCTCCTTGTGCTTCGCGATTGCGGATAATAGTCCATACGATTGCGTGATTTCCATTCTCAGACCTACGCGATCGCGAAGGTCATTAATGCTGGAGCTATTGATCACGAGCAGGACCTACGTGATCGCGTAGGGTCGGTCACCAGCAGGTATTAAAACTCGAGAAACACGATTTTCAACATTTTTTCTCATCCTTTTCCCTTCCAAACATCCAAAACCTCCACTAAAATTTGTGCATCTTTGCATGAGCGATTGAGTGACGTTGAAAACTTGATTTCTTCAATTCTTCATCATTTATTTGTACGTTTTCACTTTAATCTTTTTTAAATTTCACCCAAAAAATTTTAAATTTCCAGAGTTGGTTCTTCACTTTATTTCATTGTTTCAAGCTTATTTTTTGCTCGTCTTAGCTCCAAACTTTGGGTATGAGTTCTCAATGATGTGGGGAACATTTTGATTCTCTTTGTTAGAAGTTTTGGGTTCACGGGCTCGTAGGCCCATTTTAGCCCATATTTTAATCCGATTATTTTCATAACTTTATGGGTATCGTCGAATTCGTATTAATGTATAAATTATTGTTTTGCTAGTTACATGATCGTCGTTGTTCGTTTGCGCATTTTTGTTGATTTGGAGTAGTATGGACATCTTCTATGTTGATTTGCGAGCTTGTCTACGAAAGATAGGTAGGCTAAGACTTACGATCTTAGACTGAGCTTATATGGGAAATGATTGTGATGAATACACACCCTTAAGTTGGGATTTCTAGGTCAGCACCCATGACCCTGTCCACTCTTTTAGCCCATATCTTGGCTATGTATTATTGTTGCATTTGCGATTTTTGTTACGCTATGCACCTAAGTGGTCTTTATAGACTGTGGAACATAGATGGGTGGTAACGGGAAATGTCCATGAGTCTCGGTAATCGAATTGGCTGGTTACGCTTGCCGTAGATATTGAGCTTATGCAGGGCCGTAGGGCTTGCCTGTGATATTGTTTGTGGTCGAACATATTATCATGAAATCTAGTTTCTATACATTTGGTTCCACTGTTTTATGGCTAAGAGACCGTTGTCATTGATTTTGAAACCTTGCATGGTCTTGTAGTCCCGTTTTAAGTATTATGAGATGAAAAGAAGCATTTTGAGATGGCTTTACCAGTTTTTGATGATAAATGAGATAATATTAATATAAACACTGTTTTGAGATATTACTAGACTTTGGTAAGTTCGAGCGCTTGACATTATTATTCATGAAGATTGAGCGACCTATATTGATGATTTATATCAGCTTTAGACTTGGGGAAGCTCAAGATCCACCCTGATTTAGACCTGGGGAAGCCCGAGCATTCATGCATGCATTGATATTGTAAAATTGCAGTTTAGATTTCGATGATTATTGATATCATATGCGGGAGGCCCTCCATGGACCCTGCCAACCTAATATTGATATGCTTATGATCGGGAGATGGGTATATAATATGATTTTACTTATACGGGGAATTCCTTCCATGTGTATTTCACCTGCCGGACCTCTACGAGTACAAAAGGGGAGCATATTCAATTATATTTCACATGTACTAGTACCACCTACCTTTATGTTTATGTTATTTTCCACACTTGTTTTCTTGTATGTACCTTTCGGTAGTATGGGATGTAGTGGGTGAGATTTACTTGTTTGTATCTCTTGGTATTATGGGGTACTGTGGAGACTAGTTGTTACTTATTTGTGTTCTGCTTTACTGCTATAGAATAGATTTATACCTGCTGGACTCCCTATCATGTTTCCTTTGTTGAAATACTTGTTGTTGCTAGCCATTTTTTCCTTTTCCGTTATTTAAGGTTATCTGTATACCACCATATTTGTTACTTAGTTGTTTTCCCTGATAGTCCTCGCTTACCTGAACCTTCCTTGTTAGTGGCTAATTATTTGTGATAGTTGTTTTTCATATCCTGTTAGCTGCCTTTTTTATTTGCTATACATTTTGACTTCTATGACTAGCGTTTTTATCTATTTATTTATTGCTTTTATTTTTTATATATCCCAAGTCGGCCTATGATGTTCACTAGGTACCCATTTTTTTTAGTACTATACTACACTCCGCATCTTCTGGTGTAGATATGGGTATGAGTGGTCCGCGTTGATCTCCTGATTTGAGCCTTGATTTAATTTCTAAGGTAGATGATCGCTCCTGGTGTCCGAAACTCCTTTTTTACCTTTATTATCTATTATGTTGCCTTTGTACTTTTGAGATAAATTTTATATTTCCTTTTAGACATTGTACTCTTGTTTTAGTGTCTCATGTATTTGAATATCAGGTTTATGAGTTATTGTTTACTGATTTTAGACTTCCGCTCATCCCAGTCTTTACTTATATCATATCTTTTGCTTTTAGTTGATTTTCATATTTTGTATACTTGTTGGATGGTTCTCCTACGGTGGGAAATAAGTTTCCTCATGACTTGAGAAACTGGATCGTGACAAATTGGTACCAAAGTTCTAGGCTCATTGATATCCTCGATACATGAGCCAGTATCTAGTAGAGTTTTGTGGATCGGATGCAGAAATGTTCGTATCATCTTCGAGAGACTAGAGGGATATCTTTAGGAATTCTTTCTATTTTTACTTTTATGTCAAGGTGAATTATAGTTGGTGTCTTAAATCTCATTTGTTCTATTTTACTCTTCTGCAGATGGAATGTACATGATCTTTGTCAGCAGTAGAAATGATGCACCTGTTGCCCCACTATTAAGAACGCCAGCTAAGAGTCATGCTCGTATGGTTCGAGGTCTAGCACGTGCCAGTGTAGATACTCCAACTAGAGCTGCTTCACTAGTTAGAGCTGTAGGGATTGAGGCTAAGCTTGTACCGTTTCAGCAACCTCCAGAGATACATGGATCTGTTCCATTCTCACTTATGCCTACTTTAGTTCCAGCCTTGACCTTAGAGATGGGAGAGTACTTGCTTCATTTGTTGGTTATGTCGGACAACCGACAGTAGGTACATGTTGCGCCCAAGCGTACACGCAAGTGTACGTGGTCTTAACAAGTAATATTGTCTCTTTTCACAACCAGGTTATCATACCCACATGGACTTACATTTCAATGTTCACTAAACTAAATTATTATTTTTTATTTATTTAAGTGATGGAGTATGAAGATGTAGTGAATTTGTAGCAAAAACTAAATTGTAAACTAGCTACCATCCTAACTTGGGGTACAAACACTAACAAGGAGGATTCTAGGGTCAAGACATACGATCATGCATAAATATGGTTTCTAGCCGATTAAATCATCTATATTGGTTGTTGATTTACGGGGTTAATTATATGACTATGGTCTTTCGAGCCTACAATTACCTATTCACATGAGATTCTATGTCTCTGTTCCCATTATCAAGAATTAATATATAAATGAATTTGCTTCTCCCATTTTGTAATCTAGTAGAGCGTTCTAGGTATATAACTATCCTAGTTACAAATCAAGTCCTTATTTGATTAAAGAGAAGATCTTAGTATTTAAGTTCTTTGTTCTAACTCATTAATTTCTTTTCCAAGTTCACAACAAGAATATAAGTTTACTTTAATGGTAGCTAATCACTAAAATAGTAAGTGCAAGAATGTAAGAACAACCAAAACACGTGACAAATAACAAACAAACTTATGAATATATTATGCGATCATGTTAGTAGCCCTAACTCTAGAACAAGGGTATCTTAGCTACTCATAATCTCACTTGAAATCTTAAGACAACAATTAAATATGTAGAATTAAGAGAGATAAAATTACAAAACATGAACCCTAGTTGTAGCCTTTTTGAATGTGCTTTCTTCCAAGCTTGTATTGTTTGTGCTGAAAATTTGTATGTTGTGATTTCCCGATGTCTTCTCTTCCAAAAGATGTGTAAAAATACGGTTAAGTGCTGCTTATATAGGCCTTAAAATCGTGCCCTACGGCTCCTCGTTCAATTCTTTCGAATTCATTGGATCCTTTTCCGTGTTCGAGAATTCCCCCTTCTTCCACTCCGCCCCGAAGAGTAACAAGGACCAATTTAGTCACGTTTTCATGTTCCAATTGAACACTGTCCATTTTTTATTATTCTCAAAGGATAAGATTATTATAGCCCCGTCAGTCTCGACGGATCCAATAAATATATCAATAAATCTCTCCCTTTTTATGAAAAGGACTGAAAGTCATATATCATTATATTCCCTACTTTCCTCTGTTGGAGGAACTTTCCCGTGGTCCCATAAGTATAAGAATTAAGTTTCCTAAGGTTTTTATTCAAAGTAGGACTATAAAAGGCAAATTCGCTTAGGAGTGTGTTGGGTGCGTTACGCCACCAATAGCGCCTCACCCTGAAAATTTTCAATGCTATGTAGTTCAACCATAGGCGCTGGGTGTCACCCAAAGTTCCACCTACGTAGGTGCGTTCAGAACATTGCACTTTATCTCACTAAGAACTCTTTCAATGCTTTTATTCGTGCTTGCTCGAAATCACCTCCAAAGCTTCTCCCAAGCTTGATTCTTGACTTGTTTATCAACATGGATCAATTACCATTGCAAATGGACTCAAACACAGTCATCTACATGCCACACTCAGTCACCACAAGGCAAACACAATCAAACTACACCAAGTAGATGCTTTTATTTTATTGGACCACTATCAATTCTTTATTCGTCGAAAGAATAAGTTAGTCATCTCGTCTTGAGTTTTATTTATTGTTTTGCTTCATGTTGAGCTTGAATATTAATTCCATTATCTTCACAACTCATACCAAGATGGAAATAGGTGCTAAAAAGGATCCCCTCATCATTGAGTCCCCACAAACAAATATCCATAGCTAGGAGATAAATAAACACTAGCTTAACTAGTCTTAACTAGTTGAGCTTATGTTGTTCACTCCTTCTTCCATAAACCTTGGTGGCTTTTGTCCATCATCATGTAGCCTCAAGTCAGTCCCAAAATCATCCTACAAAAGCTCACAGCAAACACTAAGCCATTAAATACACAAAACTCAAATGAAGTACACTAAGAATAAGCCTAAACTAGCCCAATTAAATTAGTTTTCTCGTCTAAGTTTTATTTTTCTATTTTGGCATTTGTTTTGGACCAAATGCAACTTAAACATTACAAACAAGAAATTTAACATATATTTAAATCATTATTATAAGTTAAGCTCACAAACACACCAAGTTATCCTCAAAACGAAGCTAAAAGGTAAATAGGTAATGGCACTTAGGTGTATAAATATGTCTAAGATCACCACCCGTACTGAAACCTTTTTTGTCCTCGAACAACTCATTCCGATCATCAAAATAAAGAGAATACTAACGTCACTAATTGAAACAAGAAACTCAAGCTAGAACTACAATAGCTATCGTAGGTGCAAGTATATACAACAAACATGTTATATAATCATTTTCAAAACACATGAATGAATACTCAAAACCTCCTAGCCTCAAGAATTGATTCTTAAACTTAGTAAACTCCTGCATATTATTCAATAAAGACATCCCATATATCAGCTATATCACATCAAACATATACCATCACAACAAGAGAGTTACCCATATTACTCAAAAATAGACAATTAAGCATAAGAATGGGTATGTGAATCAAATTTCACTCACTCTCCCAAGAATTCACATATAGAATATGATGAGCCATAGGTTTTTCCTTTGTGTAACTAACTCTACTAATTAAGATTGTTACAATTTAAGACCAAGTAGGACTTTAGGGGTTGTAATGTAGTCTAAGAGGCTGGTAGGAACTATTTGGCTAAACATAGTGACTAACATTCTCAAGCGCTTTAATACATTACTTTTTCATTGAAAGCTTTCATCAGACACCTATCTTATACCACTTTTTCAACCCTTAACTTTCATTATTTTGCCCCCTTTCTTTAAGCAAGTTCACATATAAACATTAGGGAGTATTCTGATTCAATACATGATTAATTTTTCATGAATTGTATCTTTTGGTTAATCTCCATCCAACACATAAATTTTTTACACCAATATCTATACTTTGAGGGCTCACATTTCACTCATTCCTTTATTCAGTTTTCACTTTTATTATTCCAATTAAAGAACTTAGGAGTTTGGATCAAATTTAAGGCCACTGAAAGAAAAGGACCAAGCTACATATAGGACTATCAAATAATAGGCCAAAAGCTCAACAAGGCTGGCTAGGATAATCCATACAGGGTAGATAAAAAGGGGATAAAACAAGGCTATCAAAGAAGACCCATATCATTTCCTAAACTTTAACATTCTTTATTTTTCTTCTCAAATACACCAAGAAAGTTTTAGACATCAATATGCGATATGAAATACACAAAAATGTTACTCACACATGGCACATGCTCAATTCAAGAAGACTCATTATAGATTTTCAACCAAGCAATTGCAAGAATTTAGAATTCAGCTCAAACATACCAGAGTAAAATAAATAAGCCTAGCAATCTCAAAATTAATCATTCACACTAATTTTCAGCATGCTTTACATCCAAATCAACTTGTACCATTTAGTCAATCATAGTCTAACACGAGAACTTAGTCAATAATTAGTGAATCAATTTTTTACTCATACTGACTAATTTTACCTCGAGATAATTGTCATTCATCCATCATCGGATACATTCCCTAAACTATGACTAAAAATTTTAAAATTTACTCCTAAAGAAAAGAGATATTGGTTCAAAGGGCACCCCTCGAAAAAGAAACAAAAAGAAAATCCTAAAGGTGGATGAAGTGTGCTTTTACCTAAAGATCTAAATAAGAAAAATTAAAACTAAAACTACTAAAATAAAATCCTTTTAATTTTTTTCTTAAAATTTTCCACAAAAATAAAGAATCTTATTGTGCACTTTACCCTAAACAAATAGATAGGAAGGATCCCTCACCCACACTTAAAATAATACTTTGTCGCTAAAGTATAAATAAAAAATAAGGTTAGAAAATTCCATGAGGCCTCTAGGCCTAGCTAGAAGCATGCCAATTTCTTTACTTTTCACCAAGTAGGTCGGGAGGACCCCACACTTTGAATTTTCCATGCTTCTCAACTTAAATTTCAGGAACTCAGACTTCCTTAAAAATGTAAAAACCCAAACAACAGAAATAAAAGAAAAATAAAAACAAAAATAAAGACTACTTACTACATGTTGGATTGCCTCTTATAACTTTTACCCCCAACATCACATCCATCTTTCTATTTCTCTTATACGGTGGTGGTAACAAGATGGTGGAGCCAAGAAGTGGATAGTGCATATGAGATTGATTGGTTATGAAGTGAGGCATTCTATTTCATCTATTTCGGGAGCAAAGTTAAGAATGTAGGATTCTTATCCCTCATCCTCTCACTCATTTATTAGTTCAGATGAATCGAAAGACATGTCTTTATCTAAACATAATTTCAAAAAGAGATATGAATGGGGTTCAATACGTCCCACTCAAAAACTTACACTTACTACTACATGGTCACTTTGACGCTCCTCCTCAATGTAAACCTCAAACAAGGAGTGATAGTGGAGTAGTTGAAATTCTTGTTCGCCTCTGACTCGTTAGTATCCACAACTATATGTGATTGGACCTAAGACGTATCAATCTTCTTATTCAACTGGGCCTCCGAGTCATGGATATTTAATCAAAAATTTTATAACTCTGAAGAGAGCTTATCTATCTCCTTCTTTAATTGGGGTGCCACACTTGTGAGACTACAAAATGAGACACCCATGAAATTTAAGCTGTTGTGCTTGTTTCAATAACGAATTATGGATAACTATGTCTACTTCATTCCAACTTTTTTTTAGTAGTGTCTCAACCTCTTCTTCAATCAAGGGTCCCTTTGAGTATTGGATATGAATGTAACTTATTGTTCAACTCATCCTTATCCTATAGCTATGTAAGTGTGAAACCAGTGTCTCTGCGGCTTCCCTCTGTTCTTTCAGTTGGTCCTCTAATTGGGCTTGCTTCTATATCATTTGATTCATCATATCCATAAGGTTAGCCTCATAGTCTGCCTCATTAGCACCATTGGCCCTGCCAACATCACAAACAACAAACTCATTATAATATGGGTTAAGGGGAAAGGATTAATATTGCATCTAATTACGCCAATGACTGTCTAGACCATCACACTTCTAACATTTATTCAATTCAAAAGATTGAGTTCAATGTACACAACCATCTCTCTTGAACATCATAATAATTACCATTAAAGGGGGGCCCTTCACAAAAACAACAAGAATCATCATCACTCAACCACCATCTATCCCAGGATGACAGATCAAGAAGAGTGATAGAAAAGAAAAAGAAAATAAAAAGAAAACTTTGTACGAAAATAAGCTATTTACAACCTAAATAAATAAAAAAGAAAAGTCTAATCCATATAAACCATTAACGCTAAAGTCCCTGGCAATGACGTCAAAAATTTATTGCATCAAGCACACACGCATGTGTACGTGGTCTTAACAAGTAATATAGTGACTTTTTTCAGAGTCGAGTTGTTGTACCCACAAGGAATTGTCGTTTAAATGTTCACTAGACCAAACTAGTTCTTTTTTATTATTTAAGTGATGGAATATGAAGATATGGTGAATTTGAAGTAAAAACTAAATTATAAACTCTATTGTACTAACTTGGGGTACAAACACTAACAAGGAGGATTCTCGGGTCAAGACATACTCATAATCACACATAGCTATGGCTTCTAGCCTATTAAGTTATCTATTATGGTTGTTGATTAAAGGGGCTAATTATATGATTATGGTCTTCCGAGCCTACAATTACCTATTCGCATGAAATTCTATGTCTATGTTCCTATGACCATGACTAAGAATTAACATGTAAATGAATTTGATTCTCCCGTTTTGTAATCTAGTAGGACGTTCTAGGTATATTCCTTTTCTAGCTGTAAATCAAGTCTTTAATTGATTAAAGAGAAGATCCTACTACTTATTTTCTTTGTTATAACTCATTGATTCCTTTTCCAAGTTCACAACAAGAATATAAGTTTACTTTAATGGTAGCTAATCACTATAGTAGTAAGTGCAAGAATGTAAGAACAACCAAAACACGTGATAAATAATAAACCAACTTATAAATATATTATGCATTCATATTAGTAGCCTTAAACCTAAAATAAGGGTATCTTATCCACTTGTAATCTCACTTGAAATCACAATACAACAATTAAATAAGTAAAAATTAAGAAAGATAGAAATACAAAATAAGAACCCTAGTTCTAGCCTCCTTGAATGCGCTTTTCTCCCAAGCTTTTGTTGGTTATGTTGGGAATCCATGTGTTGTGATTTCACAATGTGTTCTATTCCAAAATATATGCAAAATTATGGTTAATTTATGTTCATATAGGCATTAAAATCGTGCCCCACAAGTCCCATAATTATTAGGATTAAGTTCCCTAATTTTTTCACTCAAAATAGGACTAGAAGAGCCAAAGTTCACTTTGGAGTGTGTTGGGAGGTTCGCACCCCATAGTGCCTAAAAATGGAATTTTTCAATGATATGTAGTTCACCCATAGGCGCGGGGCACCACCCAAAGCACCAACTTCTCAAGTGTGTGCCAAACATTGCATTTCATCTTGCTTGAAACTCCTTTATTGCTCCAACTTCGTGGTTGCTCGAAGTTACTTTCAAAGATTCTCTCAACCTCTTTGTTCTTGACTTGTTTATAAAAATGGATAAATTACCATTTAAAATTTTCTCTAAAACAGTCACCAACACGCCACACTCAGTCACCATAAGCCAAACATAATCAAACTACGCCAAAATAGCATACGCTAAGCTAGTCATCTCGTCTTGAGTTTTCGTTGTTATTTTGATTCATGTTGAGCTCTATTATTGATTCCATCATCTTCATAACTCATAAAAATCTTAAAATAGATGCTAAAAGTCTCCATTTGTCACCATTGAGTCCCCACAAGAAAATATCCATAGCTCGGAGACAAACAAACATAAGCTTAGCTAGTCTTAACTAGTGGAGCTTATGTTGTTTAGTCCTTTTTCCATTGACCTTAATGGATTGTTTCCATCATCATGTAGCCTTAAAATCTATACTAAAATATTTCTACAATATATCACAACAAACATTAAGCCATTCAATACACATAACTCAAATGAAGTACATTAGAACAGGCCTAAACTAGTCCAACTGAACTAGTTTTTTCGTCTAAGATTTATCCTTCGATTTTGGAAATTGTTTTGGATCAAATGAAACTTAAACTTTATAAAAATACACTTAACATATATTTAAACCATTATCACCATTTAATCTCACAAACACAAATACTAAGTTAAAAGGTACATAAATAATGACATTTCGGTGTATAAATACGCCTAAGATCAGCACACCACTAGCTCCTAGAACTCAACGTATGGGGGTGCCTTAGGAACCTAGTGTTTATGGTTTGGGTGTTCCAATTCTGTCTCAGCGTATCTAATTCAGGTGTCTCCATCATCGATTTACCGTTCTTCAGCACTAACAGTGTCTGCTCCATCTATGATTCCTTTTATTTCCTTTCACCCGCCGACATATGACTTGGATCAAAAGGCATTGGGAACATATTTGAGTTGAGTCCCCCGAGGTTTTCTATTTTTCTTGGCGAGGACTCGAGAAAGTTTTTTGATTGATGTCAGAAGGGGTTACAGAACCTCTAGTTTCTTGATTCTCATGGAGTTGAATTCATAATTTATCAGATGAGAAACCTTGCCAATGAGTGGTGGAGGTATTATTGTTATACTAGGTCAGCTGACTACACTCCTATCACTTGGGCTTTATTTCATGATTTTTTAGAGGTATATCTCTCATAACAAGTTGTACCATAGAAGGAGGAGTTTTTGAGACTCTGAGTATGAGGAAAAGTTTCACATGTTTTCTGCCTATGGTGCTAGATATATCTCTACTTAGGAGAGAAGAGTATGTCGTTTTGTTCATGGATTGGATCTGGATATTCGTCAGCCTACTGGGGTTCTAGTTGCCACCAGATCATATTTTCAGACTATTCTGGAGTTAGCTCTTATAGTAGAGGGTCTTACTCATAGTAGGAGATGTAGAGAGGATAAGGCCCCGTCGTTAAGGTCGCTTTAGTAGATCTAGGTATGGTAGTTGAGGATCTGGTTCTTGGGATAGGACCCCACCTTAACATTCTCATCAAGGCCAGTCTAGTCATCTTGTGTAGGCCTCTTTATAGGCTTCTGGTAGTAGTTCTAAGTGTTATGAGAGTTAGCCTTCGATCCAACAATAGAGGGGTATTTCTTCTGGTTCATTAGGCCATGGTAGCCATTCTAGTTCTTCTGACTCTTCTTATTAGTTTAGGCCAGTGGACTCGTTTTATACTTGTGGTGGTGTAGGAAAGTTGGCCAAAGATTGTCTTAGCTAGGTTTTGTTCAGACTGTAGGTCAGCCCCCTGCTAGGCCAGCTTATATTCCTGCTTATTCAGTTAGAGCAGTGCCACCTTAGGGCTAGGGTGGTGTGCTCTAGGCCATGGTTCTCCTTAGTGTGGTAGAGGCAGTGGTTGTAGCGGAGGTTACTGTCATTTTTATGCTGTGCTACGTAGACCTAAGGCATAGGCCTCTGATGTTGTTATGATATGTACTATTTCTATGTGTTACCATACAACTTTATCTTTGTTTTATCCAGACTCTACTTTCTCCTATGTATCATCTTACTATGCTTTGTGTTTGAGCATGGTTAGTGAGCCATTACTTGTACCGTTATTTGTCTCTATACAGTAGGTGATTCTTTAGTAGTGAATTGTGTGTTAAGATCCTGTTCTGTGACTTTTAGGGATGAATTGAGACTTGGACTGAGTTGATGTTGTTGGATATGATTAATTTTGATGTGATATTAGGCATGGTGTGGTTACCCCCTCATAGAGTGGTCATAGATTGTTATGACAAGATCGTGACCTTAGCTATGCTCGGTATACCCTAGTCGTATGGTAGGGTTCGATTAGTCGCGCGCCGACTGATATTTCTTGCATTCAAGCTAGTCTCTTAGGATCTCGTGGCTATTTGTCATGTCTTGCTTATGTTAGAGATTTTAGTGTTTATTCTGAGACTCATGAGTCAGTATTATTGTCAATATGTTTCTTGATGTATTTTCGACCGACCTCCCTGGCCTACCACTTGAGCAATATTTAGAGTTATTGTTAGTTATTTAGAGTTTGTTTTAGGGTTGTCCCAACTACTCATCAGTATTGGTAGAAACTTCATAGACAGTCAATCAAACAGTTGTATTCAGTTTTAAATAATATATTTATAAGTCACAGACTTTCTTATTATTTATTTATGTTTTCAAGGTTAACCCATATACCATATTTTGTATTACCTTTTAGTCTATGTTTTATGTGTTATGCTAGGAAAATAATTATCTTTTAGCCGCTCATGGTTTCAAGTATCATTTTATGTCCAGGGTGTAGACTCGGTGCATGAGAAACTTGGTAACAGAGCACAAAGTTCAACTGTCCTAGGGTGTCTATGAAGCTGTATTAGTCGAGTTTTATTTATGATTGTGAAAGCCTCACTTTTATAAATAAGTGGTTACAGACATTTAGGAAAAGTTTTCCTTCTTTAATACTCTAAATCAAGCAATAAAGCAGTCCTTTAAGAAACTTATGCATATTTGAGCATTACTCAAATTCCTTCAGCTAGAAGAAAGTGA
>JBDJHY010901314.1:0-14810 GCA_039654485.1 Withania somnifera
CCACTTTTAATTTGTGGTCATGTCCTTTTTTTTGACAAATGTTCCCAGGACATTTATGGACCTCATAAACAGTGTGGTCAATAAAGACTTGAACGTACTCATGATAGATTTCATTGATGATAATTTTGGTTTACTCCATAAGCGAGAAAAAGCATGAAAATCATCTTAGAATTGTCCTTTAGATCCTTCGAGTCCGTCTCTATGCCAATTTCTACAAGTGTGAATTTGGTAGAAATTAGTTGCATCTCTAGGATATTTCAACTCTAGTGAGGTATTCAAGTGGACTCCCAGAAAGTCAAAGCTGTAAAAAATTGGTCCAGACCCACATCTCTATTAGAATCCATAGTTTCTTGGGTTTGTCAAGGTATTATCATAGATTCATCCAGGGTTTCTCCTCTATGGCCTCCCCTTTAACTAAGCTGACTTAAAATAAATTAAGTTTGAATGGTAAGATCAGTGTGAGAAATGTTTCCAAGGGTTGAAAAACAAGTTGATCACATCCTCAGTCATGACCTTACTAGAGGGTTCAGAAGGTTTTGTGGTATACTATAATACCTCTCATGTTGTTTTGGGATGCGTATTAATGTAACATGGTAAGGTAGTAGTATATGCTTCCTAATAACTTAAGGTTCATGAGCAGAACTATCCCATTTATGACCTTGAGTTGGCAGCTGTTGTTTTTACCTTAAAAATCTAGAGATATTATCTATATAGGGTGCATGTTGATGTTTTAACTAATCATAAGAGCCTGTAGTATGTATTTAAGGAGAAATACTTAAATCTCCATCACAAAAGGTGGTTGTAATTATTATAAGATATGATATGACAGTCATGTATCGTCCGAGAAAGGCCAATGTGGTGGCTGATGCCCTTTGTAGGTTGTCTATAGGAATGTGGCACATGTTGATATAGAGAAGAGGGAGTTATTTGGGGAGGTTCATAGGCTACCAAACCTTTGGGTTAGGTTTTTTGATGCTGAGGATGGTCGGATTCTAGTTCTAAGTGCATCAGAGTCTTCCCTAGAAGTAAAGGTGAAATAAAAGCAGGATAGAGATTCATTCTTTCTTAAGTTGAAGGGTAGGGTTGGTAGGCATAAAGGGAAGGTTTTTTCCAAAGGGGGAGATGGTGTGTTAAGGTCTAAGGGTAAGCTATGTGTACTAAATATTGATGTCTTGAGGGAAAGTATTTTTTTGAAGCTCACAGATCCCTATATTCTATTCATCTAGGTGCTACTAAGATGTACATGGATTGTAAGGAAGTGTATTGCAGGGAAAGGATGAAAGGGGACATAGAAAAATTCGTGGCTAGGTTTCCAAATTGTCTGAAGTGCAAGTCGACCACCAAAAACCAGCAGGTGAGATGCATAGGTTTGAAATTCCATTCTAGAAGTGGGAATTCATAAATATGTATTTCGTTACTGGTTTGTGAGGACTAAAAGGATGTATGATTCTATTTGGGTGATTATGGATAGGTTAACCAAATTAGAACTTAGATATTGGAATTTTATATCATTGGTATTGACAATCTCACAAAGATGAAATTTTTGTGAATTGTAATTTACTAATCTCATCTTGGTTACCTACTCTTAATGGGAAAAGCGAACCCATGTTCTACATGTTCACATTGGTTTCTTAATAGAGGATTATGGTATGTTGTATCTTGGAGAGACTGTTTTCCTCCATGGTGTTCCTTTTCCATTATTTTATATATGGGTACCCAATACACTTTTAATTTCTAGAAGTCTTTTTAGAGAGGGTTAGGATCTCAGGTTCAGACTTCTTATCACCCATAGATAGATGGTTAGGCTGCACGTACCATCCAAACTCTAGAGGATATGTTGAGATCTTACTCAATTGATTTCAATGGTAGTCGAGATGACCACTTTCCATTGATAGAGTTTTCTAACAATAACATCTATCATGCTAGTATCTAGATGGCTCCATTTAAGGCCTTATATGGGAGGAGCTAAAGATCCCCCATTGGTTGGTTCGAAGTTGGTGAAATTTTTTTCTAGGCCATGAATTAGTGATTCAGTGCCCTGAAATAGTTCAGATCATTTTAGAAAGGTTGAAGAATGCCCAAATTTGGAAAACGTATTATGTAAATGTAAAGAGGAGGGAGTTGTAATTTGGTGTTGGTGATTGGGTATTATTGAAGGTGTATCCTATGAAAGGATTCATAAGGTTTGGAAAAAAGGAAAGATCATTCCACATTTCATTAGTCTATATTAGATTTTGAATAGGATTGGTAATGCTTCTAAAGTTAGATCTTCTGGCAGAGCTCAATGCGGTACATCTAGTTTTCCATATCTCTATGTTGAGAAAGTGCTTGTCAAATCCTTCCTTAATAGTGCCCGTGGACAATGATAATATTAAAGATAGTCAGATTTATAAGTAAATACGGGTCCAAATTCTAGATAGATAGGTTTGTAAGCTTAGGAATAAGAAGCTAACATTAATCAGGGTTCTATGGAGCATTCAGTCAGTTAAGGGAGCTATTTGAGAAGTTGAGGCAAACATGATGGAGAAGTAACCATAATTATTCCATTTCATTCCCACTTCAGTCTAAGGTAATAGACTCTCATTGCATCTTTTCTTCCGTATGTCTATTACATATATCATACAACATGTAGTCTATATCATTGCACGAGTCCCAAAGTAAGTACTTATGCATTTATTGATTTATCCATGGTAGTTGGAGTGTATAAGATGGCATGCATATGGCTTTGCTGAGTTAGGGGTAAAATCATTGTTTAGTAGATCACTATGATGTTGTAAATCAACTTTTGAGTCATTCTGGCTATTTGTAAGTCTTTTATTCTTTCTTCTAGATGAATCTTTATTTGAGGATAAATGAAATCAATAGGGAGATATTGTAACCCCTGGAGAAATCCTCTATCATGTTCAATGGGGTAATCAAACAATGTTGTTTTTTTAAATTTGGAACATAAATGTTTTTACGGGCATTTCTACAGACCATGGAACGGTTTCATGAACCATGAAGCCCAGCCGTGAAAACCTGACATCGAATTCTCTCCACTCGTTTAATTTTTTAAAGTATAGAATGGACCTACGAATCATTCCACGAGTCATAGAAGACGATTACGTGTGTAAGGATCCATCAAACCCATCCAGTGTTTTAACATTGGGCTAGGTTTCAGGGATCACTTTACGATCCTTTAAGACACTTGAAAAAATGTCAAGTGACCCGATAAATCCTGAAGTTCACATTTGAATCCTATTTTCTTAGGGATGTCTTTTTTCATTCCCCACTCTTTAACAAATTATACCACATAATTTTGGGCTTAATAACCACTAATATAAAAATCCTAAAACTTCATTAGTCTATTATTATTCACAAAAAAAAAAAAAAAAAAAAAAAAAAAAAAGTAGAGGAAACAACCATCCTTTTTTTCTCAAGACTTAAGAACCAGGACTTCAAAGGGGAAAGCTTTTCTTTAAATTCAACCAAGAATTCTTCAAGGTCTCAGGCAAGCGAAGTCTTCTGCCTTTGTGCCCCACCCTAGTTTTTCATAACTTATCTAGCTAAGATTATTTTCTTATAGTTCCATGTAATATAATTTCTATATATCTGTGTTTCAACCATTAACATTGATTGATTTCAATAAATTCCTACATTATTATATCATGGTTCATAGTTATATACAATTGTTGATAAAATTTGGATAAATTGTGGACTTAACTTGTTCTAACTTGAAAATCTTAAAGCATGTGATTATTTGATTAATTTGATTCATGAACACTAAAATTTAGGAATTTGTTAAGGAAATTGCCTAAGTTTTAGGCCCAGACATGGTTTCATTAAACTAAGGATGATTTGACAAGAATTTTCCTAAAGAGACTAACAATTGATATTTTTATCAGTTTTTCACTAAATTTGCTTTACAGTTTCAAATTTAGGAGCAGTGATATGACTTAAGACTAGTATTAGCACTGAGAAAATTAGGTTGAAAGACCTAATCCCATAACTACGTTGCCAACCATAGGATGAAATGTTTCATAAAAGGAATTATTATGACAAAAGTAATGAGCCTGTGACAGGGAAAAATAATCCATTCAGTTAATAGTTTGGTGAATCTCATAGCTACTCACATGGTCTTATATTTCAATTACAGAACCTTCCACAAAAGATTTGATGTCAGATATTTGAAATTATTATTTATGAATTAAATGAAGTATGTTTCTTACATTTTCATCATTACTTAACTTTTCTCGAATAATTGAGTTGAACTATAATTGATTACGCAATGCATAGACTTTTGATGGTTCACTTACAGTCATATTGTTCTTATTTATATTGCTTGTTATTATCCCCCTCCCACTTGCTAAGTATAGCCGATGTACTGATCGTATACTCTTTTGATGCATGATTTCATATGTAGGTCAGGTCATCCATCCTTATGGTCAAGGTTGAACGATCTACTATCTTTAGCTGTTTAGTGATTTGGTGAGTTCCCATAGATCAGGAAAACTTCACTATTGGTTTAATTCTAATAGATCAGAATAGTCTTTGATTCTTTTATTTCATTCTAAGGATAGTTGGGGACTTATCCTAGTACCCTAGTATTTCGGCACTTAGAGACTTTTAGACTCACAACGTATTGGTATTTGATTTTTAATTTTAATTTTCTTTTAGTATTGTCTATGTGATTTGAGATTGTCCACTAGTTCAGCTTTATTAATATTCTCTGCTTTCACGGAAGAGTGAGCTTTTAGAGATATATGCATGAGCTAAGGGTTGATCTAATGTTGTTGAGGTGACTTAGTGGCAAAAGATGCCTTATGACACCCTGGGGTGACTCCGAGGCATTAAAATATGTGCAAGTGTTATACATTTGATTAAATTAGTTATTTTCATGACTTTGATATACTTGGAATTAGTGTTGTATGTGTTCTCATACATGCATTTGCATTTCATTTGGATTGAGGCACATACCATCACGATGTATTTTATGGATTATAGTTCCACACCGATAAAATGATATATGTTATATGGGACTGGGTAGAATGCTTTCCCATTGCATGGACCTCGCAAGTTCCTCGTGGGTCTGACCTTACAACATGCCACTTGCAGTGGGAATAGGTACACAACATATGCATTTTATTTCATTTAATTTTTTCATTCTATCATTTGTAAAGTGTTATATATTTATGGATATAATGTATTCTTTTCCTTGTGAAATGGATGATTATTTCAAAGTTTAGTCCTACTTCTAATAATTGTTATACATGTCTTTTTGTTGTTAGAATAGGCATGGAGATTCTGATTGCATGTTTATATGGTAGATTTGGGGTTTTTTGAGTTAGATGGTTCATGTTATCATTTGAATTAGGGTCATTTGAGGATGATGCTAAATACACTCTTTCATTTATACATATTTTGTGAAGGTACTAGCCTTAGTACTTCCTCAGTAACTGGATGATTGTGTTTGAGACAAGACCTTTTCGAGTATCGAGGTAGCTGCTGGTTATTTTTTGCTTCTAGAGGCCTCTTTATCTTTATTTTATGTCATTTTCTATTTTTAGAGTAATTTATCTTGGGTGTATTTATACACTGCAATAGCATATATTACCTATATTTAACCCCAAGTATAGAGAGTGTGTATATATATATATATATACGAATTTTGTGAAGTTTTGTGAGAAGTGTTTTATGTGTGTATTGGAAATAATTAGACTTCTTCGCATGATAAAATGTGATAAAATTTATGAAAAACATAAAATATTAGTGGAGTCAAATTATAATATATTGAAAAGGACTTATCAAGGTGATGAATGATTGATCTACAATGTGGAATACAAAGTTTGAGATAAAGGATGCATTATGACTATTGCAAAACTCTTCAAATCCATCAACTAAGAAATTTGACGAAGGGTGAGATTAAAGGCGTTCTGCATCCTGATTCTGCCACTATGAGGGGGAGTGTTACCCTCTCAAAAGTGGTCTATAAGGGACACTCCAATATCCCTTGCAATCGTTCATTAAGTTGATCAATTATTATGCTAATTCTTTAACACCCCAAATATTTAGCCATGAACCTGCAATACTTAACCCAGAAAAGTAAATTCAAGTCCTAGTACGCAAAATATGTGAACATGAATCATAGAGCAAGATCACGGGCCATGATTAAAGTCATGAATAGTTCCTTCGAGTCAATCCAATCTCTTAGGTCACTATGAGTGATAATATGGGTTGTGGATTGCATTTACGGACCGTAGAGTGACCCGTGGGACATGATCAGAAAGAAGACAGATTGCTACCCAAGCTACGAATGACAGTACGGTCCTTAAACTCATAGTCCATACTGTAAAGCATTAAATGGGCTCTTGAAACTTTGAGAAATGGTCCCAGGAACCACAACTAATAGAAATCAAACCACGAACAAGAAAAAGTATGAAAATTGAAATACAATACAAGTAATAGATAAATAAATGGACACGAGAGGAAACTGTAAGAAACTTAAAGGTAGATTAAACCTAAGAACCTCAAATGAGTTAATCCTACAAAATCACAACTCTTTTGATGACCTCAAGCGAACCAAAATCACATCAAAACCTAAATCTACAAGAAAATAATCAACAAATAGCTTGTACCAAGCCCATGCTTGCTCAAGAGGATTTCAATTTAAATGTTCATCAATATCTAAGGAAGAAAGGAAAAAACTAGCTATTCTATTCTTGGGTCTAATTATTATACATGGCCTAAAAGTGACCCAAAATTGAAACTTTTGAGTTTGCTAATCTCAAATCCCATCTCTGAACTAGTTTGTACATCACCAAACATGGATGTTTTCTGTTCATTTGTTCAATCCAATGCATTTGATGAGCTCCCTCGCTTCCTCTTCTCAAGCAAAATGGTCAAGGACCTTCATATTTATGAATAACCCTTGAATCCTTTGGAGATATAAAGATTGGATTCAGGTAAATGTTCTAGATGCAACTTTTATTTTATTATCCTCTCATTTTAAAAATAATTTAACCTTAAGTTTGAGGCACCAACAAAAGTGCCAAAGGGTGATCTTCGTTTTAGATATTTGGGAATTCTTTTTAGTTCCAAGAGATTTTCTATATCTAGTATAATCCATTAATATATAAAATGTTGGGAAGAAAGAGTAACAAAGGGTGAGAGATCATAAATATTAAACGTATTGTGAACTTGATGCTCCTAAGGAAGGTCAATCTTATTGGTGTTGTCGTGGATCCTTTTAATATCCTGGAATGGCCCATCACCTCTTGGCATCAATTAGTCTTATATGAGTGGGAAACCGCTCCTTGAAAAAGTTCACCCATAATAATCCACCTGATTCAAGAATAATTCTCTTGCAGACCTTGTTTGACTTCTTGGACACATCTTGATTCCTATTTTCAAGGCGAAGACTCACCTTCTCAGGTAACTTCTTCATAGACTCCGCCTGAGGCTCATGTAACTTCTTCATAGACTCCTCCTTTTTTCTTTCATCTAATCTTAAAACGACATCTTGAGAAAGAGGAGTGATATCTAAAGGGCTTAGGGGATTAAAACATACATAACTTCAAAGAGTGTCATGCCAATATTTTTATGAATAAGTCAATTATAACTAAATTCAACTAGCAGCAATGTTCCTCCAAACAGGATAATTTTTCATGAACCACTATATGAACCATAGAACCTAGGGTCCCATTCACAACTTCGATTTGACCATTGGTGTGTGGGTGGAAATAAGTAGAAAATAACAAGTTGGTACCAAGTATATACCACAACTATCTCCAAACGTAGCTAAAGAATTTATGATCCCTATCACTTACAGTGATTGGAAAAATTCCATGCAACTTAACAACATTTTCAACGAAAAAATATTTTGAATTGGGGGACTCATCATATTATGGCATGGAACAAAATGATCCATCTATGAAAATCAATCGACGACTACAAATATATTATGTTTTTCCCTTTTATCCTTGGAAAACCCAAGACAAAATCCAGTGAAATATCAACCCAAGGTTGTTGAGGAGTGACAAATGGGGTATATAAACCATGAGGAAGAAGTCATGACCTAACATTTCTACATGGTATATAAACCATGAGCAATGGGGTATATCAAAATATACTTTCTTGACAAGGCATCAGCCACTACATTCTCTTTTCTATTATTGCATTGGATTGCATAGGAAAAAGTTTTAAGGAATTCATTTCACTTGGCATGTATTTTGTTAAACATTCCTTGGTACCCAAGATTCTTTGAGGATTGATGTTCAGTTCGAATCACTAATACCTTGGTCTACAAGTGATGTTGCCAATTGCTAAGGCTCTAACTAAAACATACATTTCAGGATCAAAAGTAGAATAGATTAAAATTTCACATTTTAGATTTTTACTAAAATAAGGAATGTGGTTTTGGTCTTCCATTAATATGGATCCAATTATTACTTTACTAGCATCACATTCAACTTCATATATTTTGTCAAATCGAATAATTATGATAAAGGAGCATAGATAAGCATAAATTTCAAGGTATCAAATACCTTTTATTGCTCATCTCCATACCTAAAAGGTTTATCCTTTTGGATTACCTCTGTCAATGAGACAGCTATGGTGCTAAACCCTTTGACAAAAATTTTATAAAACTTGTCAATCCATGAAAACTCCTCACATCACTTATAAATTTTGGAGTTTTCCAAGTTCTTATAGTTTTTATCTTAGATTCATCCACTTAAACACCCCAAGAGCTTACAACAAAACCCAAAGACACACCTTAAAAACAAAAAACGAGAACTCCTCAAGATTTTCGAATAATTGATCTTGTCGAAGCGCATCAAAAACACACTTCAAATGCTCATTATGGTCATGCATTGATTTTATATAAACTAATATATCATCAAAGTACACCCAAAACATTTCCATATAAATGGCTTCATCATATGGTTCATAAAAACATAAAAGTTCTAAGAGAATTAGTGAGACCAAAATTCTTCACCATCCATTCATATAAACCAAACTTTGTCTTGAAGGAGACATCAATTCATCACCAAGACTCATTCAGGAATATGCTCCTACTATCAAGTGTTTAAAATACAAAAGAACCATTAAGCTTACCTAGCATGTCATGTAATCTAAGTATAGGGTGGCGTACTTTATTGTTGTCTTATTGGTTTCTTGGAAATAAACATACATGTGCCATGTTCCATCCTTATTTTGAACCAATATGGCTGGTACAATGCACAACTCATGCGCTCACTCACATATCCATTGTTGAGTAGGTCCTCAACTTGACTTTGAATCTCTTTTGTATCTTCCAGATTACTTTGATATGTTAGTTAGTTTAGTAATGAATAATTACATACAAAGTCAATTTGGTGCTTAATACCCTGAGGAGAAGGTAAATCACTTGGGAGAGCCTTAGGAAAGACATCATCATAATGCAAAAATACAAGAACTAGAATGGGGAAAGAAAGAAATAAATTGTTTGTTTGCTAGACGATCCCTATGTGTGATAAGGATCAAATTATTTTGGGCCTAAATCTCCTCCTTAAATTCTTTATAATTAGCAAAAAATTACCAAATTTCTTTTCTTCTTTAAGTCTTTCCTCTTTTCTTCTTCATCGACTTCATTTTCATCATGGCCATCCTTCTTATTATTTCACTTCTTTTTCAACTTTCTCATCTTTTGATACACTTCATTAACTTGTGGAGGTAACATGGTATGAAGGGCATATTTTTTCCCATATAACATAAGAAAATATATATTGATCCTCCCATCATGCTTTCTTGGATGATCATAATTGTAATTGTCACGAATTAATTTCTCGGATCATGATCGCACCTGCTATCCCACCAGTAGGAGAAACAACCCTGAAGTACGAAGCCGAAGCAGAGGGATACTATCAACAATATCAGAATGCACAAGTATAATAAAAAGGTATAAAGAAAAGGGGATATGAAAAAAAAATAATAGAATATAATAACAGAATCAATAAACTCCCAATACCCGATATTAGTGTAAATAAAACAAATCCTCTAAGCACAAAGTATAAACAAAATTCTAATATAAGTATGTCTCTGAAAATACAATAGAGAAAAATCCAATCCGAAGAGAGAAAGAATGCTAGACGTCAAGGTCACCCTGTATCTTTAAAAGTATCAGCAAGTAGGGCGCGAACGACAATTCTTGAATCAATATTGGGCACTAGTACTCGGCTCTTCACCATGGTAACAAGTGTAGTATGATTACAATTTGCTGAAGAAACCCGCTCCTAGTAGGATTTTAGGGAACACTAGACACATACCAATCATAAAGGTAGTAAATAACTAAATACAAGAAAGTAAGGTCATAAAACCAATTAGTACAACATGGAAGCTAGCTACTCAGATGAAAATCAAGTAAGCATATAGACATATCTTCACCAGCTAAAACACCAGAACAAGATCTCAGGCAAAAGAAGGGAACGTACCCGGAATCCTTGCAATGATATATATAAACAACAACAGTAAGTAATCAAATAGATGGATAAATAGACATGGAGAGAACATGGATGTTATACCGATAACCTCAAAGTAAGAATAAAATGAATATTTAAATGATGTCTGACACAAATATCCCGCATAACAAGGCGGTCTCACATATTTACAATAATGATAATTAAGCAGTAAATACAAAAAGTAAATTAACACTACCAAATCCCCCATAAGAATGGCAACATACACAAAAAACATGCTCACCCTTAGGCCTCCCATACCAACAGTGGTACGTTGAAGAAAAGAAGTGTAGAAAAGTAAATACACATAATGAAGTAACAAGTCCTGTGTACATTCCTCCTTCGGTACTCGTAGGCCGAGGCAGGATCTACGAAAGGTAATCCTAATTATCGTATATCCCTGCTCTATCCTAACCCCTTCTCCGGTTGTTGTAGCCCATAGGCAAGGTCCATAGAGGTAAGACAATTTCAAACATCATAATAAACTCACATCCCCAAGTCACAGAGCCTCTAAGGTCTCAGCATCTGGCATCCAATGCCTCATAACAATAGTATCATCAAGCCGTAATCTCAACAAGTCATGGCCTCCACACCTCAATATAGTGGTATCACCGACGTCTTCAAAGGAACCAGTATCATCAAAGTCTCAAAGACAATAGGTATGATAAGTGTCGAAAAGCTGTACTAACTACCTCACGATGACAGACTCAAGTACCAACAGATGTACTAACTACCGAACATGGTCGGATTCAAGTGCCAACATTAATTATTGACATGACATTTCCCGGTGCTAGGGTGTGAAGCTTGGACTACAATAAGTGAAAATAGTAATACTAGGTGCTCGATACATTGACGACTCTAAGTCATCCAAGTTATCATATATTATGTCATTATCAATTATTATCCATATTATCAGTATATAGCCTCCACAACATCAAAATCAAGTGGTGATACGGTCCCCAGCCTCAATGCACTTTAAAAAATAGAGCATGTGGCTCAACCTCTCAAAGAATGAATGCACAACATATCAATACATTTATATTTATAGACAACCTATGCCTGCACTTGTATAACTAAGCTACATCTACTAGAACAATACAACAGCCCAAGACGGAGGGAAAAACCCAAAACCAACCCATACATCAGTATTCTACTACTTGCAGAGTCACCTAAAGCCATCATAAGGCTAATTCTAAGTCATGGGCATCATATTTAATGGGACGCCAAAATAGAAAAAAAATGAGGGATGGAATGAAAAAGCAGTCTAAGTACATGGAAACAACCTAGAAACCCAGCCCACAGATGATATACAGTACAATTATCAAAGCTATATGCCTAGAGATAGCCCCATGGAGCCTACTTATCGTCCAATAAATAAAGTGCTACAAATATCAAATATCAACTCGATTGATTGCAACCGGTCTCCAACGACTCTGAAACTCATATAATAAGAATCCTAGGATCAATAAGAGTCTAACGATATAATACTAAGTTCTGGAATGGACCTAAACTTGGGCCTAAAATAGGCCTGCGGGCCTCTCTCATCGAAATAAAAAATAAAAACTATTATGAGGTTTTTAGAATCACTAGGGACTCATGCTCCAAAAATAAGCACAATTCAGGCAAGGGAACGACTTCAAATCAGCCCGGGAAAAATTTGATTAAACAAGAGAAATTCATGCTTTACGAGTAAAATGAAGAAATATAATGAAGGAACAATAACTATAGAGTAGAATCATTATAAGAATGAGAATTAATTCATTAAACTCGGATATAGTCAGAAATCCCAAGTTTTTTCTTAGTTTGGTCATCAATGGAGGAAACCCATTTTTAGGAAAATACTAAGGAAAGAAACTTACCGAGAGTGGGGAAAGACAAGGGAAACCTTTGGGGACTTTTTCAATAACAATTGATGAATTTTTCATATAGATTTGCCACAAAAATTAAGAGAATTGATGGAAAATAACTTTTTCAAAAGAATGAACTGAAGGGTATGCAGTTATTTATAGTTTCTCAATTATCGTAGTGGAAGAATTGGGGTCACCAGGGTGGGGTCACTGGGATGAAACTTAGGTCGCTAAGGTGACCAAACTATCCCAGGACTTCCATCACTGGGGCGGACCTCAGCCCGATGGGGCGATTATCTCAGGGGCGAAAGTGATTGCTGGGATGAAGGTTGTAGGGGCAATACCTAGGTCACCGTAGCTACCTCACAGGTGCGACCTAATCCCTCATTAGGGCGATCTATGCCTGCAATTTCACAAGGGTCTAGAATAAGCATTCTAAGTCCTCCCAGGGTCTAGAATAAGCATTCTAAGTCCAATTTTAATAAACTAAATATGTACACAACATGGAAACTACATTTCGAATCTAATTGAATCATCTAAATGAACAGACAAGGTCATTGGAGAAACATAACCATTAAAACCAAGAAATTCCAAATTCTAACTAATCCACCAAGGTACTCAAAATTGCATTGGATACTCCGAGAAATAAACCAGTACTCTTACCAGCCTAAATCACTAATCTGGAACTAATGGAAATGTCTAAATTCCATTTCGACACTCTAAAAATTGAAATACCACTAAATCTTCAAAATTAAGCCTTAAACAAAAAGAAAGCCACCATTTAGCACAAGCTAAGAAAAACCACGAAAAACAAACTTTGTATGGCATTTCGAAGCCATGGAACTCTCAAATTTGATTTTGAGCTTGTCTTGAAGAAAAGTTCACTAAAGTCAATACGTACTTAATTTTAAGCTATAAAATAGGAAAACTGAGATAAATCTCAACCGAGCTACCAGGGAAATCGAAACATTTATCCCAGCAAGTCGTAAATGACTTGGGTAGCTACTAGAAAGCTCTAAAATATGAAACATTGCACAATTCTCATAAATGGTTGTTAGGGTCATTCCAACATCTGATACTAAAAGGAATTTCATCGAAAGTCAAGCAAAAGCAGAAAATAAAGAGAGAGAAAGTACCTGATGTTTCAAACAATTGTGAATACTACTTCCGCATCTCACTCTCAATACCCTAAGTAGCCTCCTAATTTGGACGGTGCCTTTGCTGCAACCTAACCACTTGAATCCCTTAGTCTTCAATTTTTTGTCATCCTTAGACAAAATTGCCACCGGTTTCTCAAAGAAAGACAATTTCTCATCCAAATACACCGAATCTTCTTGGATAATATGAAACTCATCTGAAATGTACCATTGCAACATCAAACCAAGGAATACTGAATGGATGGCGAAGACATAGAAGGTAGAGACAAATGGTAGGAAACATCACCAACTCTCTCCAAAATCTCAAATAGCCTGATATATTTGGAACTAAGATTGCCTCACCTACCAAACTTGATCATACCACACATAGGAGACACTCGCAGGAAGACTATATCACCACCTCCAAACTTTAAGGCACAAAGTCTATGATTTACGTAGCTTTTCTGCCTACTATATGCTGCTCGTAATCTATCCTAAATCAACTGAACCTGATCGAGTGAATCACGCAATAAATCTGAAGAGGCCTTAAAACCACCTAACCAACCAATCGGCGATTTGAACCACCTACCATACAATGCCTCAAATGGTGTCATCTCAATGTGGGAATGGTAGCTATTATTGTCTGAAAACTCTACTAATGCTAGATTATGATCCCAAGCAGCCCCAAAATCAAAAATACAAGCTCTCCACATATCTTCCACCACTTGAATAGTTCTCTTAGACTGACCGTCAGTCTACAAGAGAAAATTTGTAGTCAACTAAACCCTAATACCCAAATTTTGCTAGATTGACCTACAAAACTATTAGGTGAACTATGTGCCTTAATCAGAAATGATAGACATTGGAAGTCCATGCAATTAAACCACCTCACGGATATAAATTTGAGCTAGATTCTCCATATTAAATGAAGAGTGAGTAGGAATAAAGTTACTGAAATAGTCAGTCTATTAATAATGACCCAAACAGTATCATGACCTCGGTTAGTCTACCACAAACCAAAAACAAAGTCTATAGTCACACACTCCTATTTCCAAGTCGGAATAAAGAGTCTCTACATCAAACTACCCAGTCATTAATGCTCATACTTAACCTGCTGGCAGTTCAAAAATCAAGACACATACTCAGTGATATCCTGCTTCATTCCTTTCCACCAATATAGCCGACGTAATTAATGATACATCATAGCTATAACATGATAAATCGAATACCTGGAGAAGTGGGCCTCTTGTAAAATCAACTGAACCAACTCACCAACCTGTAAAACACACAAGCGACCATCATACCAAAGAACCCTATCTGAACCAATAAAAGCCCTATTGGCCTCTCTAGATAAT
>JBDJHY010901422.1:1008-14810 GCA_039654485.1 Withania somnifera
AGTTTGGAGTGTAGAGGATTGCGGTTGGGATGATTGAAGTATTTGGTGATTCTTCAATGGTTTGTTTTAGTGCCAGACCAGGGATACTTGTTGAGTACCCGTTGTTTATTTGGTACTCACTCCCTTACTTTTATAAACTTGTGTAGGTGCAGAGTTCGGCACGATTTGATCATCTTCCTTTCAATCAAGTCCTAGGCTCTTGAGTTCAGAGAGATGAGGTAGCTGTTTGTCATCCGCCAGATGCCCGAACTCTTTTATTTATGTATTAGATCCTAGTTGAGGAACTTAGACATTTGAGACTTATATATTTCTTTTTTGTCTACATATTTCTATATTAGAGGATTGTACACCGTAACACTAGTTTTTGGATAGTTTTATAGTTGGATTTTGCATTGTACCCTTTTTTCTTCTCGTCGATTAATTACTTTCCACATTTATTCTTGTGAAATTGTATAAATTACCTGTTTAGGTGGGTTAAGATAGATGCCATCACGACTTAAGATTTTAAATCGTGACACTTTTGATCGTTCAGCTCCACTCCATTAGTCTTATCTCAAATAATTATCAATGCACCTTCAGATGACTGGAATGTGAACTGATGAACATGAAAGGTTAGAATTGTTTTTTAAACTTAATTTTTATTTTTAGTGTATTCTTTTTTAATGAAATATTAAAAGACTTGAGATCACTTATTTAATTATTTTTTATACCTTTGTGATTTTATTAATAGTATTAATAGAAAAAATGTTCAACATAAATTGGTAGTTATCTCTTGCTAAAAAATTTATTCTCCCCTTTTTGATTGTTTTCTTACTCTTTCTTTTACTTTTATGTACTTTTTTTTATTGATGATAGTTTAAAAGACATGAGATCAAATCATTAATTATTTTGGTGTATGATTGAAGTATTATAGTTAATCATATTAACTGGAAAAAGACCCTAAAAAGTTTTGTTCGCTATCTACTGCCAAAAGTTCCATTTTCTTCCAGTATGCAAACATAGCAAGTTGTGCACATTGTCATATCTTATTTCTTATATATATATATATATGTTGATTATTAAAGTTAAACCGGGTTAATTTTATTTGAAAAAAATGACCGTAATGCCTATAAAAAAGATTAAAGAATTGATTCTCATGTCTTTAAACTTTTTTTTGGTAGGAAAGACGCTTCATATATTAACAAAACATTAGCAAAATATTAGTCAGTTTCAGGAGCATGGTAATTGTAATTAAAGTGGCATTGGCGCCATTTTAAATTTTGATTGATTAAGTAAATTTAGTTCATAGTGTCTGTCCAAATGTAATGACCCTTTTGTTCATTCTTAGGTTTTCGTACTTTTCTTGCATCTTAGAGCTTTTTTATAGTGGCTCCAAATTATTTATGACTTGTGGGTGCTGGTGGTTTGGTTTCATTTTTTTGAATTTTATATCAGTTTTCATGTTTTAGAGACAGTTTTAAAATCGTTAACTTCGGTCAACATTCCTTGCAAACAAATTCAGAATGAAATTTTGATAGTTCCATTAGCTTCGAAACATAGATTGTAGTCTAGACTACCTCTTGGTTTGTGTCCGCAAGCCTTAGTTGTGATTTTATCTCATTTTGCATATTGTATGTGTTTTGGAGTTGGAAAATTTGACTTTAGTCAACTTTTGATGATTGGTGCATCACATTAAAAATCTAGTTGCTCCATCAGCTCTGAAATTTTGAGTTTAAGTTATGTGAGTTGTTAGTTCGAATCGTGGGCTAGTCGGACTCATTTTGATTTCTCGGTTGGAATTTTGAAAATTTAGGCCGAGGGTTGACTTTAGTCAATATTTTGTCAAAGTAAGCTTGGGTTAAAATTTCATTTGTGCATATTAGGTTCATGTGTATCGAATTTTGGTTGGGCTTGGAAGCCTATTTTTCATTTTCAAAAAGTCGTAGATTTTCTACAACTGGTGATGGTAAGAATCGCTGATCGCGCTAGGTGTCGCAATTGCATCGCTCCACCTGTGTCTTTCTCAGTGTTGGACTTTGATGCTTCCCTCATCGCGATCATGCCTCCTTAGCGCTGACAACGCTGGCCAATTTTGAGTCCTTAGTGTCGATGGCGCTCTTCTATGTCTAGGTATATAAATATCTCCAAAACCTTGATTTTCAGTTCAAAATTGATATTTCTTCAACTATTTTTATTTTTTCTCTTTAAATTCTTGTGTTTTTTATTGATATTGAGCTTGGGAAGCTAATTTTAAGCTTTAATCACTCTTTTCTTCTTTCTTACTTGGTTAGTCTTCTTCTTCACTTAAAACCTTCATGGTGGAATTTTTCATTTTCATCCATTTGGTAATTTTTGTGAACCGTTTGTAGTGGAATTTTTGTGTTTAAGCTTGAATTAGTATTTGAAATTATTTCTTATTATCTTTCTCAATTTTTGGTAAATTTTTCTAATTTCATGGAAATTCATCCCCAATTTTTCTAATTTCTTCAACTTTGTTCTTTACTTTAGCCATTGATTCTAGCTTGTTGTTAGCTTCGTTCTAGCCTAAAATTTGGGTATGTGGTTTTGGTATTGATAGGAACATGTTGATACCTTTTGTTCGAATTTTTAGGTTGTCTGATCCACGAGCCCATTTCGACTCAGATTTTGACGTCGACTAAAATCTTAGTTTTATGGGTATCAATTGATTTTGTTTAATGATAGATTACTATTTTTATAAGTTTGTGACCATTTGAGATTATTTGGAATGGTTTGGAGATGTTCGAGATGATTTTCAGTATTTGCGAGTTTATTCTTCAAACTTTAGGTAGGCTATGTCTTACCGATATTATACTTGGCATATATTAGAAACAATAGTGGTGTTTAGCTTATCCTTGGGTGGAATTTTAGGATTGGTACGTTAGACCTTGTTTGCTTCTTTTAATCTATTTTTTGTCTTTCTCCTTCGGTATTATGATACCATTGTAGATTACCCTTGTGACACTTGTGATCTTGTATTGACTACAAAACATAAATTTTAGGATTTTCGAGAATGTCTATGAGTCCTAGACATCGACTATCTGGTACATAGATGTAGTGATATCAATCTTGTGCAGGATCAGTAAGAGTGATTGTGATTGTACACGATATTATCATGAAAATTATCTTGTATGTATTAGTTTCTACTCTTTATGGCCGAGAGCCCAATATCACCGATTTCAAAACTTGCATGCTTTGTGGTATTATTTTCAACATTATATGAGTAAAAGGATATAAATTGATGGCTTTCATCGAATTTTTATGATAAAAGGTTAAATATGAAATTTTTACTATTTTCAAACTGATACAAGAATTGATTGTGGATGAGAGATAGATACTGAGATTTCTTCTGGTTTTAAACCCGATTGCGGCTGCACATGGTTATTGAAACTTGTGATCATTAAGATAGACCCGTCATAAGTACGTGCTCATCATGGGATTATGAGTTGTATGCGGTTGCTGCTTCCTTGGACATTACCGATCCAGGATTGCAGGAGACTAGAGGAGGGGTATATGAGGAGTTGAGGTATATGGGTTGTGGTCTTTCATGGGTCCTGCTCTACTAGGCTTGCGGTCTTGGTGGAGGAGCATATGGGCATATACTAGCATCATCGTATCATTATGCATAACTTTATCCTTGTTTGCTATTTGGTGGTTGTACTCCTCGGTTGTATGGGGTGGCGAGAGGGTTTGTTTTCACTTGTTTATATCATTCGGGTGTATGGGCGCTCGTTAGGATTATAATTTACCTACTTCCTTAGTTTGATGCTTATATCAGTTGTTGACTATTTATCATTGACTTTTCCTGCTTGCCTTATACTATTCATGATTTAGTACACTTCCTTTCATTTTGTTCTATCATTAAGGTTACTGGTATACCGCTATATCTTCTTTATTTTATGTTCACTTGTTAGTTGAGCGTGAATTTAGGTATTCTTCTATCTTTTTTTGCTTGAATCTATAATAATTTTAGCTAGCTTTATACGACTGTATACCTTCTATGTTTTGATTAGGTAATTGTTCGTGCTTTTCTTTATTTGTTTGATATTTTTGACATTTATTTCATTCTTTATCTATTTACTATTTTTATTTCTTGTATGCGTCCTGTCGGCCTGTGATTCTAACTGCGTACCCGATTGATTTGGATTTTTGGTACTCACACCATACTCTACATCTTCTGGTGCAGATCCTAATATGAACACTCAACGTTGATCGTGACACCGTTTTTGAATTTAAAGGTAGATGAGTGTTCCTGGCAATCGGAACCTATTTTATCTCTTCATTTATCTTATGATCTGTCATTTTGTATTTCTGAAGACAAATGTACCTGTCACTTTTGGATTATTGTACTTTCTTTTGTATTCACTCTTAGTGACTCACTTTACAAGTTTACAGGGTTTAGTGATTTTTTTTGTTAAATTTAGTTTCCGCATTGTCCTTTTACATATACTATGTTACACTTTTATTCTTTTATGTTCATTGATTATTTGTTGGGTGGTTACCACACGGTAGAGTGTAGGTGCCCTAATGACCTGAGAAATTATGTTGTGACAAATTGGTATCAAAGCTTAAGCTTTATTAGTGTCATGCTTCGAGCCTATACCCTTGACGACACACTATGATAATAACCTCGAAGAACCCTCATCTAACCCTGAGTATTTGGCACATACACCAAACACTACTGAACATATCAGAAGCAATAAGATGATAACAATAATAGAAGGGATGGGCAAACTACATAACATAAGCTTGAGCGAATTTAAAATAAACAAAAATCAAATCCATACTCTGAACACTGAAAATACTATGTCTGAAAAGCCTATAATACATAAGACTAAAATAGATAGAACAGATCTCTCGTAAAGGAAAATATTAGAGCTAAAATAAACTAAAATAAATGTAACTATTTGAAAATGTGGGTTGATCATGAAGGCCACCGGATCATGAGGATTCACCACTTTAGGCAAGCTGAATGGAGATCTAAGCTAATCCTGAACATGGATGGATGACCTAAATCTACATTATAAGACAACATACACAAAAATATGTGTCATCACTTTAAATGTAGTGGTATGTGACATGCATATATACATATGTAAAGAGTTGAACAAGAATATATATATATAAGTACAGGAATCATGCTGAAACTGAAATTTCAAAAGTTCAGAAACTGATCACACTGAACTGTACCAACTGAGGTAAAAACCACAATACTGAATATAAACTGACTGAATAGATAAAGTCCAAAAATCATGATACAATATATATAACTGAAAATTTGTGCAATATCTGTCAGTACTGTAAAACTATAAGCTAAACATAGTGAGAGATTCTCCTAACCAAAATAAACTATATGAGCATCAAGGAGTTCAGTATACTTCCCTCACACTGAAAGAAGGGAATCTAACACTTTCCAAGTGAAGGAACCAATAACAGTGGATCTAATTAACTAAGCTTCTGTTGTTTCAAGTTATAAAAGCTATGGTGGCAATGCAGTTCTGGGATCAGGATTTCAACTGCTACTGGTGGAAGACCTGATTTCCTATCGCTCAGTACTAAATACTACTCGAAAAGACTAAAAATACTGGCGCTCATACTATATTGAATTAGACTAATAAAATAATACTTTACTTATGCTTGTAATAGTCATACTAAAGTAGTTTAAGTCTGTGAATAATTTAAGCCTGGATTTTGAATATGCTTAATTTAAGCATGAAAAGTAGTATTTATCAAAATTTGTGATCAAAATATCAAAACATATTGAAAGGTGCTACACATAGCCTCAAAACTAATCTTTTATGCATACGTTTAGCAAATACTCAAAATATCGAATAAGACATATAAATCATGCTTAAAAACTGAAAATAACTAGGTGATACCTTGTAGCAATGAAGGAATATAGCCAACAAACTGAATTTATATCAAAAGGATAAATCTTTCATGTGAAACTAAACTGAAAACTAAAATCTTGCTTAGAAATGAAGATAATTAGGATACTATGATATAACCAGAGAAAATAATAATAAGACTATAAAACATATTTATGATGATAAAAATATTAACATATGGCTAGCTTTGGGTAAGAACCCTAATTCATGGAATCCTGGAGTTCATCTTGAAAATCACAACTTAGGCATGAGAATAAAAGAATACTCTCATTTAACACCTATATACCTGATTTAAAAATTTTCCTCAACAAGGTTGGTGAAGAACTTGAAGATTTCTTTGACTACTAGAGAAAGCCTAGCCCTAGTTTGAGAGTTTTTGTGTGATCCTTGGAGAGTTTGAGCGTTCATAAGGAAATAACTCAAATGTTTGTATATATACCACACATTAAAATGAATGACATAGTTTAGGGTCTGGGTGGATTAGAATTGAATGGAATGCCCTTACATGAAAATCCTTGAAAAAACTATTGGAAAGAACCTATGAACACAATAAAGGTTGTCATTCGATACCACAGTCAGTTGGTTGGACTGTGAATTGGGACTAAAGACTCAACTATTTAGTGGATATTAGGGATAGTACAGGTCGTGATATGGATACTACAGTTCGTACTCTTGTTTGTGGTACTAAAGACCAGAACCTCAATATTTGATAGCTCCACAATACGGTTAACAAAATGGTCCTTATGTAGATACTACGATCTATGAGTTGGCTTGTGAACTTTGGGGCACAGAAAATTAACATATTAAGTCCATTAGTATGGGTCACCAATAGGATCTGTAGTACAGATACTACGGTCCGTAATATCAATCGTACTTCAGGCTTGTAATATTTTTCCTCGATTTTTCTGAGGCATGCATGGATACTGACTTAAGGACTGATTATAAGCATGAAACAAGTATAGGGCCTTACATATGGTATAATCAGTACATAAATTTACATCTACTAGAGTCCTACTAATTGGTGCAGAGACGTCCATATACTATTTTTAGGAGGCTACAATGATATTTTTAGGAAATCATACAATGATATCTTTAGGAAATCATTCTCTTTTTATTTCTATATCAAGCATTGTTTCCTAGATAATCTCTTGAAATATTATTTGTTTTTGTTTATCTTACTAAAATGGAACGTACATGATCTTTGGTAGTAACAAGATATGAGGAGCCTATTACACCACCAATTAGGGCTCCAGCTAGGGGCAATGCGAGAGGTTGACCTCGAGGTTAAGGTAATGCCTACACTACGACAACCATACCGCTTCACCTATCAGAGCTCAAGAGTTAGAGTCAGTTCAACAGCCACCTAGGGTCTTGAGACCAATTTATATTATACCAGAGCTAGTATCAACTTATGTTGGACTTGATCCAGTACCAACACCGGCATTAGTTCTCACTCTGGATTTTAGAGGTGTTTTGCTTTAGCTTTTGGGTATGGTTAGCGGGCAGCCTATTGTTAGGGCACAAACATTCACTCAATGGGCAAAAGGGCATTGCCAACCACTTAAAGGCTCCATATCTCATCACACATATTGTTTTTGGCTCATCCCCTTTTGCGATGCAAACTTGATAATAGCCTTTGCAACGTTCCAACTTGGTAAAGTGTTTGGCTTGCCCAAATATGTCAAAAATTTCTGCAATGAGAGGGATCGAGTACTTATTCTTCACTGTGATTTTATTTAGTGCTTGATAGTCAATGCATAAGCGTAACGATCCATCCTTCTTCTTTTGGATTGATATTGGTGATACAAAAAGTGCTTTTTATGGATAAATCTAACTAGCATCGAGTAGATCTTTCAACTGTCTCCTGAGCTCCTCCAACTCTAGTAGTGCCATGCGATAGCGGGGAAATGCGAGCGGCTTAGCCCCTGATTCCAACTCAATCTTGTGATTCGACTCATACCTCAAGTTTTTAAGTAGCTCATCAGGAATAACATCTTTATTTTCTTCAAATAACTTTTTGATGCACAGTGACAGGGTTTCTTAAGAACCTTTTTCTTTCTCTAAACTTGCAATGGTTTCCATGAAAGTCAGATCCCCCTTCTTAGTACCCATGACTAGATGCATAACTGAATATTGTGCTTGGTTCTTTCCATGTGGCATCGACAGAGTAGGAACCATATAAGATCCTTCTTGTTCCATGACCAAGAAACGTTGGAGTTACGGGTCAATTAAAGTATGACAATGTCTGAAGAACCCTTGCCCTAGGACAATATCGGAGATATCTATTATTGTTGCAGTAAAGTTTATTGTACCTTTCTATATGACCAGTATCATACCGACACTATTGGCTACACCACGAGTATTTTAAGGGTCGACATTTATGGTCTTGACTTGAGAGTTAGTTGCAAAAAGCTTCAACGCTAGTCTTTTATTGTGGCCTCGGTCATAAAGTTGGCCCAGTGTCCCCAGTGCACGTCTATCTTGTTATTAATGCTGAAATCTAGTACTGATTATTATTGTTATGGGGATGGATAACTTGCCACTTGACAATTCCACATAGTCCTATCATACCCTAGTGTGTTGCAGTTGCACCCTTTCCTTGAGTCTTATTTTTCTCAGATACCATGACATTGAGGCTTTTTAAGTCAGGATAATTCCTAAAGCCGTGTGGCCCCCATATATGTAGCAGCCTTTCTTTTCGAAATGTGCTTTATTCTCGGCATAGCTCTAGCTTCCACTTAACCTCTTAAAGTTGGACTTGATGGCATCTTGAGTCTTGCGGCATTTTGATACGTCTCTTTACTACGATCTCCCTACCTTTGACATTGCTACCTCTTGACTCCTTCCCTTTGACTTTGTCAACCTTTATAGCCTCCACAATGGACATGTGACTTGTGGATATTGCAATCTTTCTTTGCTCAATTCTGCAATCCATCTATGAAGTGGAACAACAAGTCACCGCTGCTAAGATTAGGCATTTGACGCATGCAGGTGGTGAACTTCTTGACATAGTCGTGTATGCTCTCTGACTTCTTCAACACTCTAAGATTGTGCATTTCATCGTACAAGACATTATTTAGGAAGAACTGATGCTTGAACTCAACCTTAAATTGATCCTACGTGGTAATAGTGTACAATTTTCTCTCAGCGTCAGCCACTTTCCTTCTCCACCATAGTATGAAAGTCTCTGATAGTTATAACACAACCATGATAATCTTGGCTTCGTCATCTCTTACTTTTCCATGCTTGAAATAGTTCTCCAAATGCCAAAGAAAGTTTTGTACTTCTTGCACATCACGAACTTCTTTAAATAGTGGTGAATTGGAGCTTCGATTTTTGCCTCCATCGTCACAAAAACATTCTTGGATGCTTCAGCCACGTCAGTGTTGACCTGCTCCTTGAGTGTTTCTGTCTTTACCTTCATGGAGTCGTAGTACTTAATACCTCTATGAGTCTACTCTCTAAGTTAGAGATGATCTGCCTTACATCTATCTCAGCTTGTGTACGTCCCTCTAGGTCATTTTGCATGCTCCCAATCTTTTCAAGATCATACCCTTCAAGAACGCCAAGAATGCCCTTTACTTTGTCCAATCGTTGGCCAAATATCTCAATGACGTCCATCCTGCATTAACCTTCACAATCCACTTCGTAGGAACTAGACGCCCTTAGGTAGGACTTCTACTTTATCCTCGCTCTTCTCTATGGTAAATTGTTCCTGGGATGTAAGATTTTCGCGTGGCACAACCTTGGGCAGCGTCTTTTTGTTCTTATTAGTGGTATTCTTCTTCGTGTTGTGAGTCTTCTTGCTAATAACATCATGAGAAACGTTAGATAGGGTGTTAGCAGCATTAAGCACACCATTATTTTCCATTCTCTTAGTTGCAACTCTACTCTGATACCATATTGTCACGTCCTTAGTCTTCAACTAAGCGCATATGCGACACTTGAAAACATGCTCATGATCTTACACCACTGCTTTACGATCCTACTATGCCAAGTCAACCTAGGATACTAGGAATCACTAAGGGAATAATGAAAGAATACAAGAGAACTGTTAGGAATATTTTTAGTAAAGAAATCTTTAATTGTATTGCTTGATGATTTTACAAATGAATGTCCCTCTATTTATACTACTCATTTAGAGACTAAAGTATAAATATAAATTGTTGCATTGGCTCTTACAAATTTACAAATAAGGGCTTCTTCTAAAACTCTTGCTAAAAAATTCTAAAGATTTTTCTGCCGTGGAGTTCTAAGATCTTTCATGAAGTTTTTTATTTCTCTAACATATTTTACTATGATTCAACTTTATGCCATGTGACACCTAAGTGGCATGATGAATTGGTGGGGTATTATACTGAGCGATATGTGTCACTTTTTGGTTTAAAAAGTTCTTATTTATCACCCCCCCACCCAAAAAAAAAATAAAAAAATCAGCCAGTAGAGAATCATAATTCAATTGGAGTCGTGCCCACTTGCAATTTTGGAAAAAATAGTGATTGACTATATATTCTGATACTAGATTATAACATTTTGTTTTATAATTTTATCCTATTATTACTGGCATTATATGTTGGAGAATTTTGTAATTTCTTGTACTTTATTGATTTGGCTAGTATGATTAATATTTTTTCTTAGTTATTTAGTGTCATTTTATTATTTTACATAATTTATTTTTTATTAATACAATTTTCTAATTAACGTAAAATACGCATACTCTGCATGTATTTTAAATTAATTTATTATAATATCCTGGAATTAGGTATGCAGTCTTTCTGTCTATTTAATTTTAGTATATGTTTTCCAATAAATAAGGAAAATGCATATTTGGTTAGCAATAATGGAAGCTGAAGCGACCATTAATTTTAATGTAGGAACCTTTTTGCTTTATGTGAAATGTCGGTGGAATTGTGTCACATTTTTATTACTAAAAAACACGAGTTTACTATTTTTTGTAATTCTGTAATAAAAGTAATTAAATTATTAATATAAACATAATTTAATAATATTAATATAATAAAATAGAAACCCCAAAACAAGTGGCACCTTTTGACTGCAAAGGTTTATTTTTCTTAATAAATTATTTAGTATCTAATAGAATAAAGTTTTTTTTTTTAATTTTAGCTATATATAATATCAAATTAAAAAATTTCCTTGAAAACATTTTGATAAAAATTCTCATAAGCTAATTGGGGGCTACATATTAACCTAATTATCTTTTCATCAATTTAGCTAATAAATAAATAAATTATCCAAAAACGATAAATAAAAATAAAATTTATTTTTACAATATTGGACAACTAATAAGGATGTAACTAGTATGGCATTTGGTGGGTTAATTGCCACCTCTGCCGGTTTTAACCTTCTTAAGTAAATAAAAATGGAACTGTTAGGTTGGCAATCGCATTATCTGATTGGTCCTAATTTTGATTTAAATTCTTATTTATAAACAATCAAAGATGAGGAAAAAAAAAAAATACAAATGTATAAGTAATAATAAATCATTGTTTGGTAAAATTAAACATAACGTTAAGCGTGAATCACCTCCTTTGTTCAAGTTGAAACTAATTACATATGATATAAATTAATGAGTGAGTTATAGAAATATATGGGAAGTATACTTCCCAAGTTCAGGGTCGACCCGATAAAAAACCCTCAAAAAAATTTTAATGAAAAATATTTAATCTTTTTAGATGTAAAGTTATATTTTAGTTGATATATTTAAATTGAATAAATTCTAATAATAAGAATATAAATAATGACAAAACTTCGAGCTCAAAATCTTAGTAAGTTGATAATGTACTCAAAATAGTTTCACGTTACTCTAGTATAATTATTAGTTATTGTAATGTTTTGAAATTTTAAAAAAAATATCAAAAGACAAATTTTGAAACTTTAAATATAATATACATAGAATTTTTTTGGTGTTGAATAAAAAATATCCAATTATAATTGGTTTGGTTAGGTTTTAACTAAAATAAATCAAATTAAATTGAACCAATTCGATATTACAAATATATAATTTTAAACATATTTTATTCATAAAAATATTTATTGTGACGTAGTTTATGAACATTTTAAAACTTTTTGATAGTTTTTATCTTTCAACATATTATTTCAAGTTTAAACTTAAAATTTTGAATGATCAAATTATAACCCATAGATATTAGTAAATCAAATAAAACTCAAATCAATAATAATGTTAACAAAAAATTTCAATTTGACAATAGAACTAATAATAATGTTGGATATCTATTGTTTAGTTTTGTATAAATACACAATCTAATTTATTTTTTGCTTTACTATTTAGTCATGTAATTAATACTTATTAGACTTATTTAGTATGATTTAATACTTTTAAATTATGATTATCTTTATTACGACTTGCCAATATCCGATCTTTATTTTACTCAATTTTATTAGTTTTTTATTGAATATTTTATTTTCATAACTCATTTTATATATTATGTTATTTTTTTTAAAAAAATACTTTATATAGTTGTATCTTTTTAGAAATAAATAAATATTTGAATCACAAGTGAATTACATATTTGTATGAACACTTACAGAAAAAACTCGAAAAATTTGAGAAACCCGAAAAAAATCCGAGGTCGAAAGACCCAACTTTTATTGATTTGATTTAGTTTATAAATTTATCAACCTGACATATATAATTTGGTTTGATATTTTAAAATTTTGAATTAACCCGATCCATATTCACTCCTACTTGTGCGTACAAAATCCTTGCAATAACTTGATAAGTTTAGAAAATATGTCTATACTGCCCACATACATTATTACTCGTAAAGGAACAATAAATGCTATACATTAGGGGTGAACAAAATCGACCCAATTGAATCAAATCAACAAATTGAGTCAAATAGAAAAAAAAAAAAAAACTGATTAATGTTTGATTCAACTTGGTTTGGCTTTGAATAAAAACTCGACTATAATTGATTTGATTTGACTTTAACTAAAATAAACCAAACTAAACCGAATCAATGCGATATTACGCATATAAAATTTTAAAAATATTTTATACATAAAAATATTTATTGTGAAGTAATTTATAAATATTTCTAAAACTTTTTCATATTTTTTATCTTTTAACATATTATTTCAAGCTTAAACTTAAAATTTTGAATGGTCAAATTATAACTCATAAATATTAGTAAGTTAAATAACACATGGTGAGGTCTTCGTCTCGGATGAAGTACGTAACAAGGTAGCTGTAGGGAAACCTGTGGCTGGATTGAATCTTTCGCGATGAAAATGCACTTCTCCCCCAACTTTACATCTCAAATCAACAATAATGCTAACAAAAAGTTATTCAATTCAACACTAGAACTGATAATAATCTTGGATATCTATTTTTTAATTTTGTATAAATACACAAACTAATTAATTTTTTAATTTAATATTTAATCATATAATTAATGTTTATTAGACTTATTTAGTATGATTTAATATTTTTATATTATGATTATCTTTGTTATGATTTATTAATATTCAATATTTATTTTATGCAATTTTATTATTTTTGGTTGAATATTTTATTTTCATCACTCATTTCATATATTGTGTTATTTTTTAAAAAAACACCTTAACAGTTGTATCTTTTTAGGAATAAATTAATATTTGAAGTATAAGTGAATTATATATTTGTATAAAGACTTACCGAAAAAATTTCAAAAACATGAGAAAACCAAAACAAATCGAGGTTGTAAAACCCAACGTTTGTTGGTTTAATTTAATTTATAGATTTAAAAACGCAACATATACAACTTGATTTGATATTTAAAAAAATTTTAACTAACCCGATCCATATATACCCCTTATAAATTTTTTTGATTTGCTTTGCCTCTCATAATCAACACTAATTGTGGGGACTTTTCTCCTGACTGCGCTCAAGATCAT